>BQNB010073140.1:0-21146 GCA_026074375.1 Tanacetum coccineum
AGGATATCAAAACCGAAATTCTCAGGATTCGTATTCTCCCCAATCCCTTCATAATCCTAATGATTATGAGAAATCGCTCATAGAATTAAACAATGATCCAAAAAATAATCTCGAAGATTTCAAAATATATATCCGTAGCATGAGAACTGTTCTTGATAAAAAAATTACCAGAGACGATGGTAAAACCACCGGTGTTTTACCCAACAAAAAGTCCAAAATTGTCAACCAAGAACCTCAATCTAAAACTGATTTTGAAAAATCAATCACCAAATTCTTGGATGGTCAAAGAGTTACAAATATGTTTTTCAAAAACAATGTTAATGATATGATTTTAAAAATGAAACAAAATTAAAATAATTTCCAAACTAAAATTAAAAACATGGAAAGAAAAATAGATGAGTGAGAGAGAAGTCTCAAAACATCTCTTCAGAACAAACCAAGAGGACTGACCCACCTCCTCCTCAAGCTCACACTGAGCAAGTGAATGTCGTATTCACCAGGAGTGGAAAGTCCGATGATTCTCTGAAAACTCAAAAAGATCCACCACCTCCTATCATCGTTGACAATAAAACTAAAAAAGATAAACCTATTAAGACAACAAAAAAAACTATCATGTGGTAAAAACAAAAGAATATCCATTCCGTGAATATATTCCAAAAATATCATATCCTCAAGCTTTAAGAGTGGATCATTCCCACTTAAACCGTATCATTAAGGAATCTTAAATCGAGTTAAGTATAGTAATAATAATAATAGTAGTAATAGTAAATAATAATAAACCTTTAAAAAACTAAACACACACACACACCACACGACACAAAAAGAAAGTTACAACGACACACAAATAAAATATATATATATAATATTATATAATATATGTATATATATATATAAATAATATTATATATGTTATATATATATGTATATATATATAATATATATAGTATATATAAAAAATATATATATATAACAAAAAAACATTGCAGTCTTTAAGTATGTCACGGCAGATCCGGCCGGTGTTCGCGTATCTCGATGTCTTTCTGCATCCAAAAAGAAATTTATCGAACTTTGAGGGTGTGTTCGCTGGAAACTTTCACAAGACTATAATTCGTCCACTTGGAACACCGAGGGGTTTAAAGGATTGTTGCATGCGCTAAATACAACTGTGGTGCCTATGAAAGTGCGATTTTGTATTTAATGTTTTTCTTGTAGTTATGTCTATTTTACAAATTAAATAAAACAAGTGGAGCTTGGATTGGTGGTAGGCATTTACACTTTGAGACTTCATAATTGGTGTAATTATATTACATGTTGGTAGATACACATGCAAGGCGCTTCGTTTCGCGCCATAATCCTTCATAATTCCAGCAAAGCAGCTTATGTGCCCTCGGAAGTTCAATTTTATGCATACCTATCAAAAGTGTGAGGATCTCCGCCCTCACAAAAGAAAGAACGTAAAGGGAACACACAAGATATGCTCCAACTAGCTATATCTCACTCACTATGCCCCAGAAGTACGTTTTTCTTTAATTTTCCTATATTTATCAGTTCTCACATTGAGGGCAATGGTTTCAACCTAAGTGTGGAGGGGTAGCAAATAGGAAAAATTAATCATGTCCCTCCATGTTTGCCCTGCAGAAATTTTCAAAATTTCAACTTTTCAACTGATATTTTTTGGAAGGTTTAAAAATTTTAAAAATTTATATATTGCTTTTCCAAAAACTTAAAAAATGCATACACTATTGCTTAGTAAGGCAAACCAGATTGACATTTAACTAGCACAAAATCAACCCACTTAAATTGTAAGTTGCCTCTGATCTAAAGAATTCGGTATCCATCTTTGATACCCAAGATAATATTTTGCCTTTAGCTTGTTCGAGTTAGGTTAAAATACAGTCATATGTTACTATTCCTGTAGTTACGGAATGTGTACGTTATGGGTCTTTGTCCGTCTTTCTAGAACATTGGTATTTGGTAGAAAGTTATAAGGAGAGGGCCTGTAATTTAGTAGCTCCAAAACTGTGCTTGATCATCATTTCACTAGACCACGGTGAGTTAATTTATAGACAAAGTCGTATGATTAAGAGGTAAAATAATCCCTAGCAATCATGTAATCTGCACACTAGCTTTTAGTGTTTAGATCCCCAAGTATCCTAAATCAAGAAAAATATGCTCGATGAGAAGAAGTTTTGGTGCTAGCCTAGTTATCGCAGTAATTTGAATGATAAAAAAAAGTTTAAAAGTATAAGGCACACGTTCTGGCACATTGGAATCAAGGGTAAATAAAAATATCTTTATCACCCTCATCGTTATCAACATTTGTTTGCCTCTATTGAGATTTCCTGTCTAGGTGCTCCACGCCGCAACGGGTCCATGTTTATGTCTCTAGTAAAGCATATGGTAGCGACCTGATTATGTTTGTGCAATTGAGTAACTTCCACAAAATATAAAACCCTATCTGAGTGAACTCGTGTTAATTTAAAAAACAAACTCTTTCCTTATTGAGGTGCTCAGTTATAATGTCGATGCTTGAAAAGTTATAAAATGGGTAAACACTTGTTAATGCTAAAATGATTTTTTTTCCATGTCACGATAAATGATCTTGCTTTTCTTCGCTTTAATTGCTTGAGGACAAGCAATAGATAAGTGTGGAGGGATTTGATAAAGCCTAAATTATACATGTTTTCAGCGGCGTTATTTGCATTTATTTGATCATTTCTCGTGAACTTTTGATACTTAATTAGCTTGAATTGCTTATAGGATCACATGAAGACACTACAGACCCAAGCTGAAGTACACTTTGGGAGGCGAATACAAGAAAAGTAAAGATTTCTAGCTAAAGTTCAAGATGTGCGCCGCTCTTGTAATATTGTGTGCCGCACTTTCCTTTGAAGCCAAAACCGCCGCACTTATAATATTGTGCGCCGCACTTTCTCCTAAAGTCTGAAGAATTAAAGTCTAATAAATGCACCTGAATTAACTCCTCAAAACCGCCGCACTTATTTGTAAGTGCGCCGCTCTTCCAGTAAAACCATTAAATGCTATCGCATTAACACCTCAAGTGCGCCGTACTTATTTGTAAGTGCGCCACACTTGGCCCCTGAAACAGCCTATATAAGCCCCCTTTGCCTCTCACACTTACACATCCTCACACACACTTCCACAACAACATCTCTCATCAGCCACCAGATATCAAGGGTGGTGACAACACCTTAAGAGTTCGAGTCGATTGGAATCAATAGCTTGGGTTTTAGAATAGTTTTCGTTTGGGAGAACTTGTAATTTCTAAGCTTTTTGAATCTTGTAAACATGGTATAATGTTCTATAACTCTTTATATGAATATTTTGGAATTATAGAATGTTTGACTTCATCTCTTTGATTATGGAGTAATAATCTTCTGTTTTTTTGGTATACAGTTGATCTTTGATATGGAGCTTTGGATATGGTTGTTTATTGAATTGTAAAACATATTTTATATAAAATATAGGCCAAACATGTTTCTTTTATATATTGTTTCTATCAACCATTATATAAATTGGTTATAATAACTTATAAAGGCCAAAAGGATTTGTTGTTATTAATTGATATAATCACTATTCATATAACATTTAAAGGCCGCAAGATTTTATAACTTGTGATACTCTATTTAAAACACTATTACCAAAAACACATCATTAAAATATGTGATCATTGCCTAAACAAACATACCTTAATCATTTGATTGATTCATCTTTTAATTTCTTTCGTTATAATATCCGATATATGCAAAATTTGGTTAATTTGATCCGTGACAATCTTATTAACCTTAGCACCTTAATTACAAACTGTTAAAACTTCAATTCCCATGGAACGACCTGGACTTACCTAAAGCTATACTATACACAAACGGTATACTTCTCAGAGTGTTGTATGTTTTAGTAAAAATTGGTATTTCTAGTATTATAAATTTAAAGCTTGGAAAACACACATCACCATCCATGTCTGTCTTCTTCTTGAAGAAACACTTACATCCCACCATCTTAAGATCGGGTGTAGCGTCAACCAAATTCCAAACTTGGTTGTCATACATAGACCGAATCTCGCTTTTCATAGCTTCCTTCTACTTAGCAGCGTCAGGGCTTGCCATCGCTTCCTTGTAGTTAGCAGTCTCATCTAATTCACTTAGTGTACTTTCACTAATCTTCACTAATCTTGTCCTCTTTAATATGGAAACCATAGTAGAACTGAGGAGGCTTGCTTACTCTACCACTTGTTTTGTGAATGGGTAAGGATATATCATCAGGCTTAACAGGTGTCACCACCTCTTATTGAGTGTTAGTGTTCACTATAGGTTCTTCATCGGCAGACTCTTGAATTTCTTCAAGGTCTATCTTACTCCCACTGTCCTCTTTAGATATCATTTCTCTCTCTAGGAACACTCCTCTTCGAGCTACAAATACCACATTATCCTTGGGTTTGTAAAACAAATATCCAAATGACTATTCCTTGATTAACCGAACGAACAGACACATTTTTTTCTTTTTTTAGATCTGGCTTCTAGCTTGTCCTGAGCTTCTCGTCTAACGAAAACCTCACAACCTTAGATTTTGATGCGCCTAAGAGAAGGATGTTTTCCCTTCCACATCTCAAAAGGTGTCTTCGAAACCTTCTTAGTGGGTACAAGATTTAAGATAAGGGCGGCCTGTCACTAATGCGTAACCCAAAAGCATATTGGAAGTTGTTGCTCAACTCATCATAAATCGAACCATGTCTAACAGGGTTCTTTTTCTCCTCTTAGCAATGTCATTTAGTTGTGGTGTTCTAAGACGAGTTAACTGTTAAACTATACCACAGTTTTTAAGATGATCAAAAAATTTGATACAAAGGTATTCTCCTCCCCTATCAGATCGGAGTACCTTTATCTTTCTGCCCAGTTGGTTCTCTACCTCGTTTTGATACCTTTTGAATACTTTAAAGGTATTCGACTTATGTTTAATTAGATAAACATATCAATATCTACTAAAATCAACAGTAAACGTAACGTAGTAGCGTTTTCCATCTTTTGTGGCAGATCAGAATGGTCCACACACATCTGTGTGTATTAAGTCCAATAATCCTTTACCTTTTTCACACGATCATGTGAATGGTGATTTAGTCATCTTTCCCAATAAGCAAGATTCGCATACATCATCCGATTTGAAGACGAATGATTCCAACACTCCATCCTTTTGAAGTTGGTCGATGCGTTTCTTTTTTATGTGCCCAAGACGGGAATGCCACAATTTTGATTTATCAAACTTATTAGACGAACCAACATTTAAAATCACATTGCCATTATGACTAATAAATTTAACAATTTCATATACCCCTTTGCAAGGAAAAGCTTTAAACATAAAACAAAACCAAAATATCTCCATTCTCATTATCAAATGAAAATTTATAACCATCCTTAAACAAAGCATGAAATGAAATAATGTTTCTTGTCATTTTTGATGAATAACAACAATTATTTAAATATATCCTAACTCCAGACTTCAGCTTGAGCTCGTACTTTCCAATCCTTGTCACATGCGTGATTTTCTTGTTTCCCATGACTAAGTTGAGCTCTCCATGCCTCAACCTCCTACTTTCCTTTAGACCATGCAAAACAGTGCAAATGTGACTACCACACCCTGTATCCAGGACCAACGAATAAGAAGTTGTAGTATTGTAAAGTTCGATCATAAACATACCTGAGTGACTACCCTTTTTGACTTTTCCGTCTTTAAGGTCCTTCAGATATTTTGGGCAGCTATGCTTCCAATGCCCCTTTATGTTGCAGTAGAAGCACAGTGCGTCCTTTGTGTTAATACAAATATTCGCACAAAAATGATATTTAATATTCCAATTGATCTTCATGTTTTGATATTAACAAATATAATGTCATACTATGTAAAAGTTTACGTAAACAAGTTATTTAGTCGAACGTTTACTTGACGCTGGCAAATTACCTAATGTATGAATATGGCATTATTAAACATAGTTAATGATCAAAGAAAAATATTATCATTTGCATAAACCTTTTCTAATCAAACGATTTAAGTTAAACACAGGATTTAAATTATAGCTATTTACTCTAATCATGTAAGAACAATAAGAAATTTAACCATAAGTAAAACAATCTTTCCAAATCTTCCTAAATCTAGAAAATCTTTCCTTATTGATGATAAGAAATATTTTGTTCTAGATGAATCTATTAAACTAGTTTTAATAATTACAAAATAATATTTTGTATAGATTTAGGGTTAATCATAAAATGACAAAATGTTGTCCCACCTCCTTGGACGGATCCACCATAATAAGACACGGACCCACGTGTTGGTGGATCCGTGGGTCGCATCGTCTAGCTGTTTGGGACAGCATTTAAATTTCAAAGGTTTGCCTATAAATAGCAACCTTAAGTCTTCATTTTAGACAACTCTTGTAAAATATTTTTCACATACATCTTTTATCTTTTATATTCTTTGATCATTATACTTGTTACATAATCCATTACAAGTGATCAACTCATTCCACTCTTTAGTGAAGAACACTTAAGAAGACGTCAAGCTTCAAGTGTTACTAGTTTAGTTGTGTCATCACGTTTGTGATAATCATTCATCTTGCATATCTTGTGTTGTGTGTTGTGTGCATCATATGTGTATGATAGGTTAGTATTTAGGCCACAAAGTACATAGTGTTTTAGATTGGTTCTATCTCAAAGTAGAACTCGGTATTTAGCTTAGTACCGGAAAAAATGTAAGCGACGTGTACGATTTTCTCCGCCTAAAGGGAGCTTGTTGACATAGTGAAGATAACTCTCAAGTTGGGTACTTGGGGAGTAGAGTAGGGCGAAGAGGAGCTTCATAGCCGAACCACTACAAATCATTGTGTCATCGGTTTGATCTTTCTTATCTTTACTTGTTTATATATCGTAGATTAGTTACTTACTTATTGCATCGCTATCATATACACTTGTGTATATCTCTTGAGCTTACATAAGTCAACAATCTAAGTTTTAATTTTAAAACGGTAAAAACTATTTAACCCCCCTTCTAGTTTCCACATTATGCATTCATAGAGGAGGTTATGAGATTAATTAGCCGATTAATGCTCATAACTCCTTTTGACCAGGAGTTACAAACTCTTTTGTTTAATAGTTTTCATCCCTATAAATTAAGATGAACACTTGCATGGAAAAGACATAGAAACATTAACACTTAAATGCAAAAGGGTTCTAGAATTGTGCCTATTTCAAGAATATAACATCTGGTCTTATCCCAAAGATATATTCGTGATACCTAGGCATCAGGGTCGAATAGTTTCTTTTGGAAAGTGATTGTACGATTCCATTTGATATCCAGTTACCATTGATTATTTTCACCCTGTTCTGGTAACCATACAACCAACATTTTTAGATTCAAAGTAAGAGATTTTGCTTGCAAAAGGTGGTTAAAATCTAAAAACCCTCTTTATTGAAATGTATAGTCTCACTAAAACGGCAATAACATAATAAATTTGATCTTCTTGTTCAATAGTAAACAATTAAACAATCCTTTATAGAAGAATCTATGAAGCAGGTTTTGCAAGATTAAAAACACTATTATACTATTCTTAAAGCTCCTTGATAGAATGTTTCCTCTAGCAAGAACTATGATAGGAAGTTTTCCGTTAAGGGCTTCTACTCCTAAATGGATAGAAAGGGATCACGCGATTGAAGAGATCGAAAGATTTGACTACACTACAGCTCTAGATGAGCTTATCGGCAATACTAAACGTACAATGAAGTAGACATGGAAAAAGGATTTCAAAATTTATAGAGGCAAAAAAGAACAGAGGTTTAATCCATGTTCCTTGAAAGGGCAAAGAAAGAGTCAAGTGATGATGCAACTTCGACAATCCGGAAGCGATGACAAAGAATAGCTAATGGCATAATAACTTTAAAAAAATGTTTTCTTTAAAGAAAAGTAAATTTTGGTTTAGCACCCAAGAGAAAAAAGAAGTCATTCCGACAAAGATATTATAAGAAAGGAAAGAGTGACCAGGAAATGTTTAGATGCCGGAATCCAAATCAACTCAATGGCGATTGCCAAAACCATCTCCCGCAACAAAGATCAAAAGGCATTCAATGGAGGTGTTCTTGGACGCGATATAGCGAAACATGACGTCGAAGACAAAACCCAACGATGACAAACTGTGTCTTATGCTCAATATCGTCAAATGAGGAAACTCTAACTCTTCCCTATTATAAATGAACAATCATCTTCTCTTGATAATGATAGAATGCAAATAGAATACGCAGCTATATGTGATAATAAAGCTGAAAAATCATTAACAAGAAAAAAATTTATTTAAAACTAAAAGAGATCTTTTAGAAAAAAAATAATTAGAATTGACAAAAATAAGAAACTTGAAGAGAAGTAAAGAAATTGAGTTTCAGTAAGTTATGTGAGGAACTTAAATCGGAAAAAACCGCCGAAACTTAAAAACACTCAAGTAAACTTTTAATTAAATTATTATAAAACTCATAATTCACTTAGAGAAATGTTAAATAATCAAAAAAATTTAGTCCACCAATGTCTTCTATATCGGATTTTGTTATTATTAGGAATAAACTAATACATAATAGCATTGATGAGTAAAAGAAACCATCTTTAAAACCATCACCTAAAGCGGTTATAGGTTAGTCCAAACCGAGTCTACATCGAAAACAACCTCCCCCTATAAAAAAACATCTCATACTCACCCAAGATATAAACACACCTTAATCTAGGAGAAAACTCTAGACAAAACCATTCTTCAAAACTTCTACCCAATGATTGTAGTCAACCAACAAAATCAAGGCTCGTACATAAGGGAAATGTATCCCAATTTAATAACCTTAATCAATAACAATAAATTCCAAGGGAAATTATAAACACTAGACATTTTTTGATAACCATAAGATCTTAATGGACCACACGCTTGAATATGTTTTTGTTTAACATAGTTATTGCTTGAGACGATGGCTTGGAAACGATGATTGGATTACAGATAGTGGTTGCTCCAAACATATGACCAGTAACAAGAGTTTATTCTCTACCTACAAAGCATACAACGGAGGTAATGTTGTTTTGGAAGTAACTTAAAAGAAAAGATCATAGGCAAAGGTACAATCTCTATTGATTCTCTTACTATATCTAATGTAGAACACGTAGATAACTTAGCATTTAATTTACTTAGTTTCGTCAATTTTGTGACAATAAAGTGCAATTCATATTCCACGGGAAGAAGTATTGAAAAATTAAAGATATTAAAACCAATGAACAGGATTAGGAAAAATGGTTTATACTGTAAAAATTAGAAATAAGTCTCTAGAACTAATTAATGTCCCCACCACGGTAGTGGATAATTCACCTTATGTCAAGTAAGACTAGTTCATGCAAATATGCTTTTAATTCAATCGTTGTTATCCGAAAGAAATAGTTAAAACTCCTAAGCTAAAAATATGATAAACATTTTTGTGATCCTTGTAAAAATGGAAGCAACGCTCATGCAAGACATAAAGCTAAAAATATGGATTTACCACTAAAAGAAAGTTTAGAATTATTTACATATGACTGTAAATGTCCATCACAATAAAAGCTATGTAGGTTCTCAACCCGTATAGATCTAAACCCTTTAGCTGTAAAGTTTTGTATCCACTATGGAATAGTTCCAACACTAACCCACAAGAGAAACAAAAGACTATTACATACTCGAAACAATGCGAAACTAGCTTATAATACTAAAGCACAATGATTAATAACTAACCTAATACTATTAATCAGGCCAAAGATGTTCCAGATTACTAATTATGAAAAAGGTAGATTATGATGAATGTAGTAGAGAGAATTTGTTTGTAGAGAGTGATAACTATTCTCTACACCTAGGACCTCCCTTTTTAGTAACAAGGAGTCCTAGTAGGGTTACAACACATTTAATACTTTCCATAAGTAATATACATTAAACATTTAAATGCTTTCCTAATAAACCTTGTAACCTACTCATCATATTAATACTTATTAATACTTTCCAAAGTATTAAACCTTTCCTATTCAACACAATTTAATATTAAAATGAAACTAAATCATTTGTATTTCAATCATAATCTTCATATCTTTGACATATCTCTACAATCTTTCGATTATTATAGAATCTTCATTATGTTGAATTTAGTCCCTCTTTTTCATTATTCAAACAACACAAGGAATCTTTAATTCCCATACACTAAATCATAGTAATTTCTTTTGTTGTATAACATTATTATATAAATATAATATAAATAAAGTATATATAAATATATATAAAATATATATATATATAATAAATATATATATATATATATATACATATATATATAATTATATGACCATATTAATAATATACATATACATATACATTTACATAAAACATAACATAAACAAATAATATACATATTACATATAACATAATACATATACATAAATACATATACATATACATATAGCATATACAATACATATACATATATAAATATATACAAAACTATATATATACATATAATAAATATATATATATATAATATAATATTTGCTTGCTTACTAACATTGTTTTTGTAGCAACGCATCCATAGATCTGATTACAAGGTGCCCCAAAGCTAGGGGGAGTATAACACCAAGTGGGGAGCACTTACTCCTATCTTATTTTTTTTTACTTTGCATTCATACAAGTCATTATCATTCGTCAAAACAAGACATGCAAGGAAGGCCTCTACAACACTTTTTGCTTCGACAAAAAGGGGGAGAAGAAATGTAAACTCATCCACTAAATACTTATTTAGTGACTTTTAAATAAGCATGAGATAATATTTTATCATCATCAAAAAGGGGGAGATTGTTAATACAAATATTCGCGCAAAGACGATATTTATATTTAATGATCTTCATGTTTTGATAATAACAAAAATAATATCATACTACGTAAAAGTTTGCATAAACAAGTTATTTAGTCGAAAGTTTACTTGACGCCGACAAATCACTTAAGGTATGAATATGACATTATTAAACATAGTTAATGATCAAAAGAAAAAATATTATCATTTGCATAAATCTTTTCTGATCAAATGATTTAAGCTAACACATGATTAATTATAAGCTAGTTATATTAATCATGTAAGACAAAATAAGATTAACCATAAGTGAAAAAAATCTTTCCAAATCTTCCCAAATCTAGAAAATCTTTCCTTATTGGTGATAAGAAATATTTTCTTCTAGAAGAATATATTAAACTAGTTTTAATAAGTACAAAACAATATTTTGTATAGATTTGGGGTTAATCACAAAATGAAAAATATTGTCCCAGCTCCACCCACAGATCCACCAAAAGCACTGGACGGATCCATGGGATGGGGGATCCGTGAGTTGCACATTTGACTCCCCTGGGACAGATTTGAATTTCAAAAGGTTGCCTATAAATACAAACCTCATTCTTTCATTTTCAACAACCCTTGACAAATATTTTTCTCACACATATTTTATCTTTTATATATTCTTTGATCATTATACTTGTTACATAATCCATTACAAGTGATCAACTCATACCCAACCTTTATTGAATAGACACCCAAGAAGAACGTCAAAGCTTCACGTGTTTACTATTTAAAGTTGTGTCATTACGTTTGTGATAATCATTCATCATGCATAACTGTGTTGTGTGATTGTTGTGTGGCATCATATGTGTATAAAGGTTCGAATTAAGGGCCACAAAGTACAATATTATTTTTAGATTGGTTCTAATCTTGAATGTATAACTCGGTATTTGTAGCCTTAGTAACCGATAAAAAGAAAGCGACGTGTACGCTTTTCTCTCCTAAAAGGGAGCTTGTACATATGTAATAAAACTCCTCAAGATGGGTACTTGGGGAGTGGAGAAGGTTGCGAAGATGAGCGTTCGTAGCCGAACCACTATAAATCATTATGGTCATCCAGATTAATCTTTCGTATCTTTACTTTTTATATATCGTATAGTTACATACTTATGCATCGATACATATACACTAGTGTAAATCTCATGAGCTTTACTAAGTCACAACTCAGACGATATATAAAATATAAAACTGAACAAACACACAGCACCCCCCCATTCTAGTTTATCCAGACAATTCATATCATAGAGGAGGTAAAGAATTACTTAGCGATTACTGGCTCCTAACTCCTTTGACCATGAGTTAACAAACTCTTTTGTTTAAAGAATATCATCCCTAAAAATAAAAGATGAAGCACTTCCAAGGAAAAACACAGAAACAATAAACCACTATAACATTCTAAATGGGATCATAGAATTAGTTGCATAAATCAAAACATAACACTGGTCTTATCCCAAAGATATAATCCGTAGAAACCAAGGCAACAGGGTCGAATAGTTTCTTTTGGAAAGTGATTGTACGATTCCATTTGATATCCAGTTACCATTGATTATTTTCACCCTGTTCTGGTAACCATACAACCAACATTTTTAGATTCAAAGTAAGAGATTTTGCTTGCAAAAGGTGGTTAAAATCTAAAAACCCTCTTTATTGAAATGTATAGTCTCACTAAAACGGCAATAACTTGCTAAATTTTTGGAGTTATGGCTGGATCTTTTTTTAAAACGTACATAAAAAAGTTATCTACAACTAATTAATTTGGCTCAAAATCAAAGGAAGAGTCTAGCATTTTCAAAATGGGCATGCAAGATCCGTGTGCAGAAAAGTAGTTTTGTTGACAGATTTGACATGCAATCTTTAAAAATTCATAGAATATTCATATTTTTTTCTTTTTGTATAAAAATAACTCTAAGAGTTGAGTATATTCATATAATTTATGAATATTTTGGCCTTATGTGAATAACTTTAGATATGGGTGCATATGATTGGGTATTATCAAAGAATAAGTTCTAATTTTGTATCATGTGTAGATTTTTGTCTCCACTAAAAAGAGTATAAGTTGGTCATACTTTTATAAAAATTACCCAAACCACCTCTTAAACTTAATTTAATATGTCATCTTTGAAATCCTAGAGGTTTGGTTATCATAGTCTTTCATTTGGTCACCTTTTCAAGTAAAAGAAAACATGTTGTTTAAGGGACTGTTTTGGTTATCATATTCTTTCAATTATACCACGTTCTACATGTTCCTTTATGAAGTGTTAATGGACATTGATGTGCTTGGTATGAGAGTGTTGCACGGGGTTGCATGAGATTGCTATGGCTGACTGAGAGTCGCAGTACAACGGTATTTTGTTGTAGTCGAAGCCATAATCCTTAAGCTATATCCTCATCCACATTACTTGAGCACAACTTGCAGATAATGCCACATACTCTATTTCTGCTGTAGACATTGCAGTGCAGTCTTGTTTCTTTGACATCCAATTAACTAGCTTTTCACTTAGTAATTGTATTCCTCTAGAAGTGCTCTTGCGAGTATCAAGACATCCAGCATGATCAGCATTTAAAAATGCGATTAGTTCGAAGCCAGAATCCTTCGGATACTAGAGTCCCATGATGAAGGTTCCCTCTAAGTATCGAAAGATCCTTTTAACCTCTTTGAGGTACTTTTCTGTTGGTCTTGCTTGATAACGTGCATAGTAATATGCTGCTTACACTAAGTCTGGTCTATTGAAAGTCAGATACATAAGTGACCCGATCATACTATGATATCGTGTTTGGTCAACGGGCTTTCCACTCAAGTCTGCATCCGGTTTAGGTTTAGTAGCCATTGGTTTACCAAGGCTGTCACATTTGTCAATGCCATGTTTTTTAAGTATTTCTAAAGCGTACTTGGCCCGGTTGATAAAGATACCTCGTAGAGACTGGTGGATCTGAAGTCCTAGAAAGAATTTCATTTCTCCCCATTAAGGACATCTCAAATCTACTGTGCATTAATTTTTCAAATATTTTAGAAAATTTTGGGTTTGTTGACCCGAAAATAATGTCATCGACGTAAATTTAAACAAGTAGAATTTCCTCCACATATCTTATCGTAAATAGAGTAAGGTCAATAGTACTGTAAAAACCGAAATATCATTTCACTTCCATACCATACACAAATCAATATAAGAAAAGAGAGGAGTAGTTAGAGAGAGAAAGTAGAGAAGAGAAAGAGAGTGTTTGGTTGTATTCTAGAAAATGTGAAAAATACAAACGAGAACCAGCACCATCTCCATTTATGGAGAGGGGTATTTATACCCTATCTTGGGCCGACCTATCTTAGGCTTTGTTGGGCCGAATAGGTTTTGTTCATGGGTCGGGCTCGGTTTAACTTGGGCTTAAGCCTGCAACGTATACAATATTAGATTTAGTAACTAGCCTAATACCCGTAACTAGCCTATTACAACGTTTACTATATAAAGACCGCGATTCCTTGTTTGACTCAATATTTTGAGGCTAACAATCTCCCCCAAAGCAAGGTCTTTTAATTCTTTATTGTTGTGCTCTTGAGTCTTGGTCTTGGACTTTATCTTGTTGTAGGCTTACTCCTTTATGCTATGTGATCTTTGATCTTGAGCCTTTGTCATTGTCTTTCGACTTTGTCTTTAGTTCTGAGTCTTTAAATCTTTTCCTTGTTTGTCTTTATCGTCTTTGCTATCTTACGATCTTGTGTCTTGGTACCAACATGCTCATACTATGCATCATCTTGAAAGCTTGCAAACAATCTCCCATGATAATCTTTGTCTTGATAATCTTGATATCTTTAAGGAAGATCTTGAAAATCAGAGTTGCGGAAGTCTTTGTCTTTGATTAACTTTTAGCTTTCTTGATTCTTGAATCTTGATGCTTATAGTATGTCTTTGTAGCTTAACTATAAGCATGTGGTAATAAATTTGACACCGCTGGAATGAGCTTGTAACACCATCATCAGTACATGCATTTTAATGTTAGTGATAAACAACAGATATGGACGGATATGGCTTTGTCATTCATTACGGTTTGGTTACATTAACCTCTGGTTCTGTGAGGACCGACCTGTGATCAAGTAGGTTCAATTTAGAAGAACCTCCTTGACAGGATTGCCAGCTTGAAGTATTAGATCCTCTAACGCAGATGCATTAGATTCACCGTACTAGCTTGTTCTCATTACCAAAATGTCTCAAAGCAGACAGAACAATAAGAGTAAATCAAATAGTTACTATCTTTCTGATTGAGTCGTCAATTCATTTACTAGACCAAAATTGATATCAAGTTGACACAAGCTCGATTCATATAGAATCTCGCATCTCACATACCGTAGTGTTGTTTGATGATGACACTGTAAGGATTTCCATTCTTCACTGTGAATACTAAAGAGTATCACTCTGAATGTTCTGGCAGAATCACAAGGATAATGCATAGGACTCTTATATTATCACTTATGTTCTTGATGTTTAAACAACATGTGTTAATCAGGAAATGTGTCTTAATAAGAGTTATATATGGATCTCTTAGCTCTAGACTTGATTAGTTCATTTTGGTTTTAGTAATCGAAGGCTGGAGCAGACTGCCACCTTTTCAATATCAACTAACTTAGAGTGAGAAAGTCAACAGAAGTCGTGTTGATCTCCGTGACAAATGAGACAGGTATCTTTTGAGAGAAACTTAAATGACTGGGAAGGGTTGTACAGTGAATCACTGGGTCCATGATGTCTTGTCTTCAATACCCGAATTTATCTTTGTGAAAACTGATAGCATATGTATTGACCCGGTTTCTGCCTAAAGTGTGTAGAGGCTTCTTTCTTTTCACCCTTTATCCATACATTTTTTTTTTCATTATTCAACCCTTTCAATGATTACCAAGACGTCATTACTAACACCTTGTTGTGACTGTTCCAGTGTTAACTCATGTCTTAGTCTCCATTATTCCTGTTTCTTATTCTTCTCCAAATCATACCTAAGGACTATTATTTCTAACTATGAATGTCCTTGGGTAGACCCCTCCGGTTCTGGTTGGATCATAGGACTGATACCTAACCTAACCACCTTATGACTTCATAATCGTCGTAAAATTAATAGGTTGTTGGGTATAAGATCGTAACTATAAAACCATTTTGAAAATCAATCAAAGTGCATGATAAAATATCAAAACGTTTGACACTTTGAAAGTTTCATCTTTTGAAAAAAATCACTCTTCACACGTGCATCGATAAACGAAAGTGTTTCGCACATGTGGGTAGAAGTACAAAGAACTTTGAGTCTTTAGATCACTTATTATTTTCTAGATCACATTTTAATTACATTTCTCCCCATATTTTAAATACTAATTCACTTAGTTTTTAAAATACTAAGTGATTAAAATTTGTCTTGAAAATCTGTGGGGAGAAAATATTATCAGCATGAATTATGTGGAACTTTTTTTTCTTGCTCCCCTTTAATTTTACATATGTTTGACACCAAAGAAAATAATACCAAGTATAAAAAGAATATAAAATTAAGGTTGAGACAGTTATGAGCACACAATTTTCAAAAATTATGAATTGTCAATTTGTCATTGAAGAATTCTTAAAAAATTATGTTCAGACACTGGATCATCTTATAACAACAATTCGATAGTAAGTTATGTCATTATTACTGATTTGTTATTAAGAGACTTTTGATGATGTTTTGAATACATAAGAATTATCGTGAGATGATGTGTTCAAAATCATTAAAACTTTGTTTTTTGAAAAAACCCCCCCTCAACAATGAACTCATTTATAAAAATGATACCATTTGATAGAAAATGATTGTCTTGGAAAACTTTGTGAGGAGAGGAGTATTGAAGACACAATTTTAAAAGATTTTGAATTATCATTAAGAAATTCTTGAAAAATTGTGTTCAACTTTTGAAAAACCACATGTTAGAAGACTTCTCTTCTAACGCTAAGGATAAGCGTACTTATGCGTACATTGTCCTTTTCTAGAGCATAAAACTTTGAATGTCTTGCATAAACTGCTCAAGACCGAGAAAAGTTGATTTTCTCGTTGAGAGGATAAGTTAACGTTAAAGATATACTTTCCTTTCTTTGAGGTCCAGGTTATGCACTGATTTGTACATAAGCTATTAAGAAAATTAGAAATGACATGTTTTGAAAAGTTTGAACTCTTGCTCGAACTTCATTTACCCACCCATGTCAATGTTAATTGATATTTCTAGGTACGTAAATGTTATCGATTCCAAGAGACATGTCGAGAAGATTCATTTTAGAATTTTTGATTTTCTGATTTTGTATTTTGCTTTTTAAAATTTTATATTTTTGTTTTTGATTTTCTAGAATTATATACAAAAATTAGAATAAAATAAAAAATAAAAAATCAAGAAGTAGGTAAACTTCAAATCCCCTAGAACTTTGGTCTCTCAGATATCTCTATTGCTTTCTCTAGAGTTATCCCGTATGACATTGGTCTCCCAACTATCCTATTTTCTATTATCAACGGCTTGATTTTTTCTTTATTGATAGGAGTATGTACACTCAAATTAAGAGTTTGTTCCATGTGAACATTGATAGATGTACCTGCACTTAAATCAAGAGTTTGAAAGCATTCATGAGGGTTAGTGATAGTTGTATTGGAACCATGTGGGGATTCACTGTCAACCTTGGTTATTCTATAGGTGAATATCTTTCCAGTAGGAACCCACTTAAGTGTAACAACCTGAGTTTCACGACGCGTATGACGATCGCGGATTCGACGCCATAATTATTATTTTCTTAGTTCGTGTAAGCGAACGTCGACATTTAAAATTTCATTTGTCGTAAATAATTATTTTTGTATTTTAATACTAACAGAAATTTAAAATATTTATTTTTGACGTTTCGGTAGTCAACGTTTGACCGCGTGTTCGTTAACCGTTTTGAGCATCGTAAAAATTTTCGACGCATCTCGTTATTATTTTTAAGATCGTAAATTTGTTTTTTTACGAATGCCGTCTTTTGTTGCTTGTCTTGAGCCGAACTTGTGTTTTAAAATATACACATTTTATTAAATGTTAGAAACTAAAATAAAACGTGACGGAATAAAAATATTTAATAAACGTGGTGTGACCCGAGTCTTTGGCCGATTTAAATAAAAGAAATAACGCTTGGTACTAACTTTGAAGGAATAATAGGAAGGAAGGACTAGAATTGCCAAGATATCAAAGTTGTTTTCTAAAAATAACACACTTATACCCAAACTTAAACCTTTTATTAAAAAATTTCTCCTTCCTCCTCTCTTTACTTACCACCGCCGCCCACCACAAGGAAACACCACCACCGCCAATTTTTCCGACATGCACAACGATCCATTTACAAACTTAAACCTTATATAATTTTTAACTAAGTACATGAATATAGATAAAATGATAAGTATTAAAAATATACATAGATGTTTAAACTTACTAAATATGGTAACATTTTGAAAGGTTTGGTTCATTATGATTTACGAGTTGAGGGGTTGTTTAAAATGGTTAGATTAAGGTGTTGTCGAAGTGGGTTTTGTCAAAAACGGTTCGGGTATTGTTGTTGTTGTTTTGCCGTGAGTACGAAACCACAAGAGAGACGATTTTGATTGTTGGTTTTTGCTTATTATAGCATTGTGAGCATTCTTTTATGTTTTGTTTCGTTTATTTTATCGATTTGATTATATGTGATGGAAATCTATTGTAAACGTGCGGAATCTAGTGTAGTATGTTATTGATTATAAAGCGGGATTGATATGAAATTATATGGCATATTAGACATATTATAGGGCATATTAGACATATTTAGGATAAGTTTTTGGGTCAAAAATGATTTTTGACGCGTTTTGCGACTAGCCGTTTAGAGCAGAAAATAGAACCTGCGTGACGGGGTTCGAGATTATGTAAAATCTTATTTTTGGTTGGATAATATTGTAGTTTGTACTTTTACGAGCGTTTCGGTAATTTTGAACGTCCCGTATAACTCCTAGACCGAAGATGTTTCGCGAAAAATCAGTTTACGAATTTGAAATAAGTTGCCAATCAGCTATATAGGCTTATTTGATTGATGATCCGATTTTTAACAGCTTATTTTGGGCACTTTCGAGTTCGTTTTCAGCCTTCGACGATAACAAGAAAGTGTCGGATTGCCGGTTTTAAGTAAAATCTTTTTTTTGGTCAAAGTCCCGAAAATTGTGAAAAGGGAGTCAAAAACCAAATGGTCAAACACTGCTGCATATTTTTTTGAAAATACACAGTTACCAACATAAATGGAAAAAAGGGCACATTTGGTCATTTTATGTCGATATTCTGGTCTCGGCCTAAACTAATAAAGTTGTACGGATTATCGTTTCGCATTAAAAAATCTCATTCTTTGTCCCGAGTCATGAAAGTTGATTTGCAGAGGTCGTTTGGCGGCGGGTCAGAATAGGAAAAAATAAAGTATAATTTTAAAAGTCAAAGTAAGTCAATGTTGACTTTAAAAGTCAACGGGTCATATAAGCTTATATAATTTTTAACTAAGTCATGAATATAATACTAAAATGATAAGTATTTAAAAAATATACTTAGATGTTTAACTTAATAAAAATATGGTAACTTGTTCAAAAATTGTAAATATATATATATGATTTTGTGGATACGATGTACGCATCGTCGATCGTACTTTTCGATATAGTAATCGAGCGGCTCTAATTATAGGTCGTGATCATGTTCGTGGATTTTTCATGCTAGACTTCATTGTTTGATCATCGGCTTTTGATCAAGGTGAGTTCATAGCCTCGCTTTTGAAGTGTTTTAAATGTTTTAAACCTGCGAGGGGGATACTTCATTCTTTTTTCGTGTTCGTGGATTTTTCGTGCTAGACTGTGTTCGTGGATTTTTCGTGCTAGACTTCATTGTTTGATCATCCGCTTTTGATCAAGGTGAGTTCATAGCCTCGCTTTTGAAGTGTTTTAAATGTTTTAAACCCGCGAGGGGGATACTTGCTTGTTTTGAAAATGAGAACGCAATGTGTTTTGATGATAAATATGATTCCATTCACTATTGAGTATATGCCTTTTACTGTGTGACCGTTAATTGCCTTGTTGTTGGTGAACGCTAATGCATTAAATAGATCTATTGGGTTTGACAACCCTGTCCGGGGTATGAATCCGACGGTGAGCACCCTGTAACGGACATTTTGTGGTTAGTATTAGGGGAAGTGGCATACTTCCCGGTCATGATTTCGTCCTACGGGATGAATGTGTTAAGTTTCGGTACACGGGCTCATTAGTTGGAAATCAATATTTTTATAACTTGGCTTACGAGCAATGTTATATGTTTTGTTGAACCAAATATGCGTTCTACTGTTTGTGTGTAAACTCTATGAATTCACTCAACGTTTTGTTGACGTTTTTAAGCATGTATCTCAGGTTAATTGTTGTTGATGGCTTGGATGGGACGGAACGCGGATATCAAGGACGGTGTCTCGGTGAAGTAGTGTCATAAACTAAACAAGTGTTTTAGAAGTCAAATCGTGTTGTGACTTTTAGAAATAATTTCTATAATGGTATTGGGACCTATGTAACTCTGATCTTTCTAATAAATGAAATTGTGTTTTATAAACGTATCTTTGAACGTTTACTGGGACTCGTGTGCATGTATTATGAAGTAGCGCCCCAATGTTGTATTCCGCTGCGTATCGTAGTTTGGGGTGTTACAAAAAGAAAATGTATGCCATTGAACAGCCTATTCCCCCTGCTCCTGCAGCTGATTCCTCAGCAAATGTTCTGGCAGAATGGAATGCAGTATATGATGCTTATAATGAGGTAGCTTGTCCTATGCTCGGTAGTATGACTCTTGAACTTCATAGACAATTTAAAAATTATTCACCTTATGAGATGCTTAAGGAGCTTAAATATATGTTTGAGAAACAAGGTGGAGTGAAGAGGTTTGACCTAATCCAAATTTTCCATGCATGCAAACAAGAGGAGGGTAAACCAGTTGCTGCATATGTCCTTAAGATGAAAGGATGTGTGGAACAACTGGAATGTCTTGGTTATGTGCTACCACAAGATCTTAGTGTTGGTTTAATCTTAAATGACCTCACTAGTGATTTTGCTGGATTTGTGAGGAATTACAATATGCATAACATGAGGAATACAATTGGTGAACTACATGCTATGCTCATTGAGTATGAAAAATGTTTACCTAAAAAGGCTGAAACACCACAAGTAATGGCG
>BQNB010073141.1:0-32207 GCA_026074375.1 Tanacetum coccineum
CTGAAGCACACATACATGGCCGTAATGACAGAATAGACATGTGTGTTTGATCACATCCTCATTCGAGTTTAACCAAGGGTTAGGATGAAGAATGATATAGGGTAGAAATCTTCTAACTTTCACCAATAGTAATAAACCAACAAGACAGCTGAGACATGCATACATGGCCGTAATGCCAGAATAGACATACATGCTCGTACACATCTTCATTCGTGTAAAACCCATGGTTAATGATTAGGAAAGAGAATTAAATTGTTGTTAAACAAAAATTATGAAACAAATAGACTAGGTCCAAGATATAAGTTGCTAGACACTGATGAATCGAAAGATCGTTAGAGCTCAGGTTGTTTAGACCTTTATCTAGGATAATATCAATGTTCATAAGTTATAAAAACAAAGCGGAATAAGAACAAAGATATTCAACAAGGTTTACCATTCATACGTTTCCATCAAGCCCCAATTCCTAGATGTCAAAACTATAGAACGGTTACTATTAACCAGCGGATCAAAGATCCTTGGGGCTACACACTTCTTTACTAGACGTCTACATCTCTACGTGTTTACACACAAATGTTTTTCTGTGCACACATTTTCTAAATGCCTAGACCTCCTTTTATAGCACAAGGAGTCTAAGGGCTTTGTACAAGAAAACTAAACTCTCAATTCATTTTTCTCATTCAAACTCCAATCTTCCGACTGTATCGATTCTCCAGTCCAGCCTCGTTGGGGATAAACGACCCGGGAACATTCTATACTACTTCTCGGTTTTATTAATTTTGTTTCTAGACTATTCTTACTATATATATTTTATATTTTATTATATATTATATATATTTTAAGGTGTAGTTTAGCACCGATCAGTCCTTCTTGTTTCACTCTTATATTTATTTTGTCTCATCAAATCTAGAATCCTAACAATCTTCCCATATTTGATGATGACAAAACAAACAAAGTCACGCACAAACTTCATCATAAAGCCAAAGCTTCCCTTAAAGTTGAGATGTAATCATCTCCCTGAATGAAACAAAATCTTCAATGCTTCCCTATGACTTAAGATAATAATTAGAATCCTTTAACATGTCACCACACATAATAAGCTGTAAATTAATAAACCTGTAATATTCTTCCCCTTTTTGTAATCATCCAATAGGGGTCTTCCTGTAGAAATGCAACTTGGATCATAATAGCTACAAATCATATACCACAACTACTAATCCAGCCTTCCAATACTCAAAATACCCGCCATGAAGCATAAGACGAAAAATGACTTTGAGCAGTAGAAATATAAACTAGCAGTAGTAATAAATGACTAGCAGTAGTAACGAAACACTTCCCCTTAAGTGGTGCATGCAGATGGTTAAACATTTAATCAATAAGTTTCCCCTGAAACCTATATGTTTACCATCTCTTAAATCTCGAACTCTTTAGGCTCTATGTAGTGATCACTGATGAAGAAAATAGAGTATAACAAATTTGATGAAGAAGTTGAATTTCCCAAACTTTTGTCTTATGTCTTGTACTATCCACATGACATCGAACTCATACTAAGACCAAAATATAAGTAGATCGGAATCTCTTGACAAAATCCTCAACTATATGAGACACTGAGCACTACAACGTAACTCCTTAAAGTGATAGCAAATGTGAGCATTGAGAACCATAAGAAAAATCACACACCTTTGCTAGATTTGTCAAGTCTTCGTCAATCACCATTGTAAGCACGAACAAGTTATCTTTAAAGTCATAGCCTGCAAAACTATACTTTAAGATATGATAAGACACGCACCTGTGAAACCCAACTACAACATTAAATAAGCAATATTCAATTGTCTCCGTAATCATATCTTCAAATAATCTCCAAAACGAGCCATAAATAAAAAATTATATACTACTTGAAATATAGTTCTGTCCGAGATCCAAATCCATCCAAAAACCAAGTAACATGTACTATCCGATATCATACAAAGCTAGCAGTACTAAATACTTTGTCAGATGACTCTGGCAGTATAAACTGCTTCTCGGCAATACTAGCAGTTAAAACATTCTTCTCGAAAAATACTAGCAGTTGAAACTGCTTCCTTGTAAGAAACAATACTAACCTACTCGAACAGTATTAACCATGATCGATCAAAGCAGGTTGCATTAACAATTTTCGAACAACACAAAGCATGGGCGAACAATATTAATTTAATATTGGTATACTTCTTTAAATCCCAAACAGTAACAACTTGTTTTGAGCATCTTTAGATATTTTGAACAACATTAACCTTCTTGTATTAGTACCAAGAGACGGGCAATACTAATGTATCAACCAGTACTAAAAATGTTCGAACAATATTTACATTCCATTGTGCATAAACAGTATTAACATACACAAAACCCATATCGAATCATGTTCCTTGTATTTCATACCGCCATATCTTCCTTGTGAGCTCATCAAAACAATCAATAGCAGTAGTAGGACATGTAGATTCGACACCAGAAAACATACTACTAGGGTTCATTATCACCCATATGGGTAACTCACCAGAACTAGTAATATTATAAATAAGAACATATTAGGGTTTTATCGCCACAACAAATCAAAGTCTTTGTTATTTTGTGTTTCTACTCGTAACTTCACAATCTTTTCTTTTAACCACAAAGAGAACAAATTCTTGAGAGTACAAAATCCAACGAGATCAATAACAAGAAAATCATATAGCCAAAAACCCTTGGATTAGGATTTCCTTGATCTTGGTTTAATAATACAAATCTTGCATCAAAATAACAAATCGAAACCTAAAAAAAATAACGCTTACTAATTGTATTGCATACCCAAGCAGGTAGAGAGGACGATCATAAGCATCATTATATCAACATAACTTCAAAACCCCACTAAAACTTTTAACCACCTCGATTTCTTGAAAATTAGGGTTTTTAGGGTTTCTTCAAAAACCTTGTATGATCCTAGATCGAGAGCCACGTGGCTCTGATACCAATTGATGAATCTAAAGATCGTTGGAGCTCAAGGTGTTTAGACCTTTATCTAGGATAATATCAATGTTCATAAGTTATAAAAACAAAGCGGAAGAAGAACAAAGATATTCAACAAGGTTTACCATTCATATGTTTCCATCAAGCCCCAATTCTAGACGATCAACTCTAGAACGGTTACAATCTAACAGGGATCAAAGATCCTTGGGGCTACACCAACACTCAAGACGTCTACATCTTCTTGTGTATACACACACACTTTTCTGGATGAATACAAACTAATATGCCTAGACCTCCTTTTATAGCACAAGGAGTCTAAGGCTTACAATAAAACTAATTAATATATTAATGAGAGAATCAATTAATTATCTTCTTATTAATATTCATTCTTATCTTATTTTGACCAAATCTTTTAATCTTTATCTTTATTCTTCTTGAGCATATCTTTTGGTATCTTTTGATATCTTCCATCTTTTGTAGAATACACTCCACCAGCTTGAAGAATCTCTTATTGTCGATTTAGGTCCTTTTCCTTTAAGTTCTTCTTGTTTCACTCTTATATTTATTTTGTCTCATCAAATCTAAAATCCCAACATTAGCCATCTGGCTCGTGACTGTAAGAGTACCGCCAATGCCAACACTACTAACAACCAAAGGGGCACTAGGGCAGGTCAGAAACCCATTTGCTATGAATGTGGAGCATAGGGACACTTCAAGAGGGATTGTCTAAATTTGAAAAACAATAACTGCGGTAACCAAGCTGGAAATGACAATGCTCCAGCGAAAGTGTATGCGGTAGGCCGTGCAGGGACAAACTCTGACTCCAACGTCATGACGGGTACGTTCCTTCTAAAAAACCGCTATGCTTTTATCTTATTTGATACTGGTGCCGATAGAATTTTTGTGTCTACTGCATTTAGCTCCCAAATTCCTATCACACCAACTGCATTAGATCACTATTATGACGTTGAACTAACCAACGTGAGAATAATTGGGTTAAACACTATCCTTAGGGGTTGTACATTAAACTTCCTGAACCACCCATTTAACATAGACTTAATGCCCGTAGAACTTGGTAGTTTCGACGCTATAATTGGTATGGATTGGTTGGCGAAGTACCAAGTGATCATTGTGTGTGCCGAGAAGATCGTTCGCATCTCCTAGAGAAATGAAGCTCTAATCGTTCCCGGTGACGGAAGTAACCAGGGAAACGAGACTCATCTGAACATCATCTCGTGCACTAAAACATAGAAGTACATGCTAAAAGGATGTCTTATCTTTTTGGCACATGTTACTACAAAGGAGATTGAAGACAAGTCGGAGAGGAAGCGACTTGAGGATGTACCAATCGTTCAAAATTTTCCTGAAGTATTTCCTTAGGATTTGCCGGGTCTTCCACTGACTCGACAAGTGGAATTTCAAATCGATTTGATACCTGGTGCTACACCCGTAGCACGGGCACCTTATCGATTGGCGCCTTTCGAAATGAAAGAGTTATCGGAGCAACTAAAAGAACCTTCTGACAAGGGCTTCATAAGACACAGTTCCTCACCTTGGGGAGCTCCCGGTCCTGTTTGACAAGAAGAAGGATGGATCATTTACGAATGTGCTATCGTCTACCGAGAGCTAATAAGTTTTAACGATGGAAGAATTCGTTATCCCCCTCCTAAGAGCGATGATTTATTTTGACCAACTATCAATGATCCAGTATTTATTCTAAAATAGACTATGCGATAGGTACAATTATCTTCAGGTATAAGAAGAGGAATATTTCCGAAAACGGCATTCAAAACATCGATATGGTCATTAATGAGAGCTCCAAGTTCAACGCCATTTTGGCTTGATGAACAGCACAAACGTATTTCTGGATCTCATGAACCGCGTGTTGCAAGCCATAAATTGATAAATTTGTGATTGTAGTTTAATTGAGGATATCCTGTATCTACTCCAAGATACAAGAATGAGGAGAACACGAAGAACATCTAAGGCAATTAATTAATTTCTCTTAGAAGAGGAGTTGAGTATGCTAAATTCTCTAAAATGCGAATTTTTTGGCTCCCAAGGTACAATTTTCTCGAAACACGATAAAATTGTTAAATATATAATGGGAAGAAATTGGGATTTTTAAAAAAAAAACTTTAAAATGAAATTAAATATTTGAAATATCATGAAAATGTGGTAATTGTTGTTTTGGTATATATAAAATGCGATAGTCAAGGCATTCATGTCTAGATCCCTCCACAAGACCAGAATCCATTAAAGACTGGCATCGTACTAAAACTCAACGAATGATTCGTCAAATTTAGGTCTTGCTGGGTACTACAGAAGATTCATCGAATGATTTTTAAAGATCGCCAAGCCAATGACCAAGCTTACTCAGAAGAAGGTCATGTTCGTTTGGGATGACAAACAAGAAGCAGCGTTTCAACTATTGAAGTAGAAGTTGTGTAGTGCACCAATTCTGGCTTTACCTGAAGGAAGCGAAGATTTCATCGCATACTAAGATGCTTCAATCAAAGGTTGGGGTGCTGTGTTGATGCAAAGAGAGAAGGTGGTTGCTTATGCATCACGCTAATTGAAAATTCACGAGAAGAAATATACGACTCATGATTTGGAACTTGGAGCAGTAGTGTTCGCTCTTAAGATTTGGAGGCACTATCTGTATTTGACCAAGTGTACGGTGTTCACTGGTCATAAGAGTTTACAACACATTATTAATCAGAAAGAGTTAAACATGAGGCAACGTCGTTGGTTAGAGTTGCTTAGTGATTATGATTGTGAGATTCGTTATCACCCGAGAAAGGCAAATGTTGTTGCTGATGCTTTGAGTAGGAAAGAGCGAATAAAGCCATTAAGAGTTCGAGCCTTAAGTCCATGACTATTGGTTATCCGAATCACCCAAACACTATTTTGAGTGCCCAGACTGAAGCAACGACACCAGAAGAAACAACAAGAACGAAGATGTTAAGGTATGTTGATTGAAAAATATAAGGATCGTGAAGAAAAACTTACACAAACAGAAAAGTTGGAACCCCAAACGTGGATGGAACTCTATGCTTAAATGACAGAGTATTGTTTACCATGTTATGGCCGACATGAGGACTGTTGATACATACACGATCCCACAAGTCAAAATATTTCTATCCATCGGGTTCTGACAAATGTATCAGACAAATGAAGACCGATATTGGTGAGCCCAATTGAAGCCGGCACACCAACCCACACAGTTAGCAAATGTTTTGGACTGTTTCTAAGGTCAAGGCTGAACATCCAAAGGCCATTAGAGTCATTAGCGTTGGTAAAAACCTGTAGATTACCTCAATGGAATGGGAATAATATCACGATGGATTTTGTCACAAAGCTTCCTAAGTCGTCACAAGGCTACGACACCATTTGGGTGATTGTTGACCGACTCACTAAGTCTGCAATCTTCGTACCCATGATGGAAACTGATCCCGTAGAGAAACTGGCAAGAATGTACCTAAAGGAGGAGGTCATGAGGTATGGGATACCTGTCTCAATCATTTGTGATCGCGACCCTAGGTTTGCATCAAATTTCTAGAGGTCACTTCAGAAGGCTTTGGGTACTAACTTGGATATGAGTACTACGTACCATCCACAAAGTGACGGACAAAGCAAGAGGACTATTCAAACTCTCAAGGATATGTTGCGTGCTTGTGTAATCGACTTTGGAAAGGGGTGGGTTAACCATTTGCCATTAGTCGAGTTTTCATATAACAATAGCTATCACGCTAGCATTAAGGCTACACCTTTTGAAGCACTTTATGGTTGAAAGTGTCGTTCACTTGTTTGTTGGGCCGAGGTTGGAGAAGTTCAACTCACTGGTCCAGAGATAGTTCAAGATACGACCGAGAAAATCATTCAGATCAAGCAGAGAATTCAGGCTGCTCGTGATTGGCAAAAGAGTTACGCCGATTTAAAGCGTAAACCGATGGAATTTCAAGTTAGAGATAAAGTTATGCTCAAAGTTTAGCCTTGGAAAGAAGTAGTACGTTTTGGCAAACGGGGGAAGCTAAACCCTAAATATGTTGGACCTTTCAAGGTGTTGGAAAAAGTTAGAGACGTTGCTTACAAGCTTGAGCTTCCTGAAGAGCTGAGCAGGGTTCACAATACGTTTCACGTATCCAACTTGAAGAAGTGCTATGCTGACGAACCATTAGTCGTTCCGTTGGATGGACTACACATTGATGACAAGCTTCATTTTGTCGAGGAACCAGTCAAAATCATGGATCGTGAAGTCAAACGGTTAAGGCAAAGTCGTGTTCCAATTGTCAAGGTTCAATGGAACTCTAGGAGAGGTCCTGAGTTCACATGGGAACATGAAGACCAATTTCAAAAGAAATATCCACACCTCTTGACAAAGACCGCACCGTCGTCAAGTGCCGCGTGTTAAGCCTTGAGGACAAGGCTCACTTAACGGGGGAAGACTATAACACCCCGTGTTTTAGGGTCATTGTACATCATCAATAAAGTCACTATGTATTTTTAGTATTGTACGCGTTTGCTTTTAAATCGTAATCGTTAAGTTAAATCGCGTAAGCTAAAAATTATCGTTCAATGTAAACGGGCATCAAACAATTAAATGTTTACATCAAGCAAGTGTTAAGTAATTATTTTGAGGATAATTATTAACTTTGTTCATTTTATTTTTATTGGTTGCGTAAAGTGTTTACGTTTCGCGATAAAATACGTTTAGGCATACCCGGAACCACCAAAACTTTCCTACGCTTCCACAAATACCCACAATTATACCCAATGCTCAAAAATTATAAAAATTCATCACATATATACATATATGGCCGGATTCAAGATGGTAGAACCAAAGAAAATATCTATTGCAAGACATATTCCTTAATTTCATGGGATGATCTCTCTTTTTGGGAACCAAGTGCACACATATGACCAACTAGACATTGTACATCACCAACTAATAAAGCCTTATGTTTTTTTACCAAGACTTTCCTATGACCATATTTGACTAGTCTTAGGGTATATAATGCCTTAGAAAGTGCAAGTAAACACATACACTCTTTATTTACTAAGTGAAAACACAAAATCCTCTCCCTTTTTGGCTCTCTTACCCACGACAACCATCAAACACCATAAAGAAACCATACAAAATTAATCTACAACATTTACACACATTCCTACATCATTTCTAAGATAACCTAAAGTGTTTAGAAGGGTTAGTTTGGAGTTTACAAGGGTTAATCAAGCAAGAAGCAAGATTAGGGTTTCATTTGGTTTTAGGGTTTTCTTGGTGTTGCAAGCTAGGGTTTGTCATCTAAACTAGGGTTTAGATCACATTGTTCATCACCACACTTCATATTAAGGTTACCTAAAACTCTTAATCTCTTTATTTTCATGATTTTATGCATATATGATGTTTATGTAGTTAATCACCATCTAAGGACTTATTTACTTGTAAAAATGGATTTTTACACTTATTTATGATTTGGTGAACTTTTATATATGTTGTATTAATGTTCATATCATGTTATAATGGATGTATAAGTGATGTACAAGTATGGTTTATGTATAAAAAGTTTATATAAACAAGTTACCTAAAATGTATACTTATGAAAGTTAATGAACAAATAAGTATGTACACATATGGATCTTGTGATTCTTGGACATTTTTGGACAATGATGGACTTAAGGACCCTAGGAATGTAAGACATGCAATAATAAGGGTTGTAATGGACTTGTAACAAAGTGGTAAAACTAAAAAGTTATAGAAACAACTTTTAAACACATTTAGAGAAAATATCAAAAATGGGCTGTTAGAATTCGAATTTTAAGGCATATATTTTAGGATTTTATAAAATACTACATGTCACAAGGATCGTGGGCATGTAAAGAACTCGAAAAACCGATTTATAACGAAGGAGATATGCTAATTTTAAGTTATACGTTAATTAAACGCGTTTATAAAAGAAATTTTATAAAACCAATTACTCTTCACATCTAATGAAAATATAAACATATTTTTATCAGTTAATATATAATTTTAGGATTTCAATACAATAAGAGTCCTAATTTTACGATTAATAACGAAGGAGTTATGAATTACGTGAGTTTACGACAATAAATACTTTTATAAAACTATTTTTATAGAAGTTACTATTCACATCAGTAAATAACATTTTGAAAACATCATTAAATAGATAGAACTTTTAATTACGAATACATGCTCAAAAGAATCGCTAAAATCGGATCTAAAACAAATAAGATACGACATTTACGAGTTTTACGATAACCAAATCTATAAAAATAAATTTATAAACTGTCATGAACAGTAAAAACCACTGTTCATCAGGGGACTAAAAATATGAAAATGTAATATTTTGATAACTCGTCTTAATACGAAAGCGTGGATATAAAAAACACAAGAAACGAGATTAGAACGATAAAGTTACGTCATTTTTACTAATGAAATATTTATAAACGTTTTAACTTTATAAATACAATTTCAGAAATGCAATTAGATGGTGATGTATCTATATAGAATTATATATGGTATTAGTTATTCAAAGTGCTTAGGACTCATACGGCCTTGCATTCGGCGTTTATCTGACGTATTTTCTGTGATATACTTGATATTCATTAACTCAAGGTGAGTTCATAGCCCCACGTTTTACATTTTAATGACTTACAAGTTTTGGGGTGAGAAATATATGCATGTTTTACAATTGGACACAAGTGGACATTTCACATTACGATTACGTGTTTGCCTAAGTAGCGATAACCCTCTGAGCCCATTATCATGAACTGTCAATTACTGTTGTGAGCACGAATGTTATAAATAGATCTATTTGGGATTGACATCCCCGTTCGGGTGAGTCATGCTCACTGTGCCGGTTTGCCGGACAACGAACATATAACATGTCAAACATAGGATGTTGCGGGTTAGAACATCATCACGGGCAATGTTGGTAATTTATATTGCAATTCATACATGTCGAGCTTCAGTGTCATGAGCTTAGGAAAACGTAATTACATTTTATGATGTTTGCATCTGTTGCATTATCATGGGAAAATCTTGCGGTCCTACATTATACATTTTATAAACCTATGAATTCACTCAACAATATGTTAACATTTTAAGCAATGTTTTCTCAAGAGATTAGTAAGGTATAAGACAAGGGATACATTGGTGGTCGTTATTTTGGAAGTCATGCATTAAAGATTTGGTTGCATTTAAGGTTGCAAAAATCGTGAATCGTTAGCCGGGCGGTCGACCACCTTGTAGCTTGTAATCGGTCTAGGCGGGATTAATCGGCGATTAATCGGATTGACATTTCTGTCAAAATGGAGGTATTTTTGGTAAGTTTTGTGTATTTCCAGCGAGTTTTTGATATTATTGGCAAGATTGTTTCTAAAAAACAACTTCTAATAGATATAAACAGAGACTATAAGTTATCAAAACAAGTTTATGGTGAGTTTTAGGTACTTTCGGCAAGATTAGAAGGTTTTAGGCAAGTTTGACCACCGATGACCACTATTGATCGCCCTTGACCACGGTTGACCTATCTGTTTGACCCTGTTACATAAATCGGCAAGGTCGGTGGCCTTGTAGCGCCTAGGCGGCGATTAATCGGCCTTGTAGACCTTGTTTTGCAACACTGGTTGCATTACATTTTGGGAAACATTTGTTATAAACTAGAATCTTTGTAATATGTACTTTGAACAAGTAAAGCTTCGGGCTTTTGTATCAAATACTTTTCTAAATCCAATGTATCGGTTTTAAATAACTTTTTGGTCATTCTTATATATATTTTGTGTTATTGATCTATGAAGTATCACCCCCAACCCATATTCCGCTGTGACCCAATTTGGGGGTGTTACATATATAATTTACAAACCTATGAATTCACTAACATTATTGTTGATGTTTTAAAGCATGTTTTTCTCAGGAGATCAATGAGGTACAAGACACGGGATACATTGGTGGTCGTTATTTTGGAAGTCATTTGCATTAAAGATTTGGTTGCATTACATTTTGGAGAAACATTTGTTATGAACTAGAATCTTTGTATAATTTATCAATGAATAAGTAAAGCTTCGGGCTTTTGTAACAAACACTTTGCTAAATCCAATGTATCAGTTTTAAAACGACACTTTTAAAGGTTGTTCTTATATATCTTATGTTTTCGATCTATGAAGTAACGCTCCTAAACCCATATTCCACTGCGACTCAATTTGGGGGTGTTACATATTGGTATCAAGAGCCAAGGTTATAGAGAACCAGGTCAAACGTTTTGCTTGGACTATAACCGTTTTCAAACATTGCATTCATACAAAGGGGTTTTCACGGGACATACATACATTATTGAGTTGCATTAGTTAGTTATACTAGATGCTTTCATGATCCATATACATGTTTATGTTATATTACACATATACCATACTGGTCTTATATGATATACTTATATAAGTTAAATTTTGATCGTTGCGAGCAGTCTTGTGTTCATCATTGACGGTTACCTACACGTCTGTCTATATTAATTCTAAACCATAGAGATTCTAGTGAGTTTCTGATGAGGAGCTAGAGGCACTAATGGAGGATCAGCCTCTACCTGCTAATGCCTCACCGACAGCCCTATCACCGAGCTACATTGCTGACTCCGATCTGGAGTAGGATGAGGAGGACCCTGAGGAGGATCTTGCTGACCATCCTGATGACGGATGAGGCAATGATGATAATGAGTCATATAATGATGACGACGATGATGATGATGTTGAGAAGGATGAGGAGGATGAAGAGGAGGAGGAGCACTTAGCTCCGGCCGACCCTTCTGCTGTACCTATAGATGATCCTGTCCCCTTAAGCTGAGGATACAAAGGCAATTAAAACTAATGAGTCTATTTCTACACTACCCACCTCTCCACACCATATCATCTTATTTTCTGAGAACAAATCCCGTACAGCACGAATGTCTGTTCGACACCATACTTTATGATCACCACTGCTGAGGCATGCATTACCGAGTTTGCTGCTGCACTACCTTCATCATCATCACCACCACCAGAGAATATTAAGTCACTTAAGGATAGAATAGAGTCTAGCATATAGAATCTCGAGAAGCACCCTGGCCTATAGACAAATAGATTAGTCAATGTAGCTCCTTTTGTATCGTATCCCACTAAACTTGAGTGATACTCGGTTGGTAATGTTAATGAAAAGCTTGTACTCTTTTACTTAGGTAAAACAATGTATTAAGTATTAACCTACGTTGTTGGTTATTATCATGCTACTGTATGATGTGGATTTATTTATTCCATGGTTACTTTTATCTTATACCTCTGCATGACGTGGTCTCACCTTACATATATGTTGTAATCATGGAGTGTCATGATTTTCCCTTGGATGAAACTTCATATACATTTTATTCCCTGTGATCTTCAGGAAACGATGACAAATGTTAATCAAGGGTTGAGTGTTGAGGAAATTGAGCGGGTTATAACCATCAAGTGGCTAATGCTATCGAGGCTATTGCTATTTATGAGACAAAAACCAACATGGCCCGCAAGTCAATGAGCCAGATCGAACGACAAGAAGACCAGGTAGCAGAGAATGCTAGCAACAAGAGGAAGTGGGAAGGTAACCACAATGGAAGCTCGAGCCAACAAAACAAAAGGCATAAGGTGCCTAGATCACACACTACTTGGCCAAGCAACAAGAAGGCATACGCTAGATCTTTACCTCTGTGCAACTAGTGCAAATTTCACCATAATGGACCGTGCACTGTAAAGTGCAGAAATTGCAAGAAGTTTGGCCACATAACCTAAAATTGTAAAACACCTACTGCTGCTAGAGATCCACGAACTCTCACCTGTTATGAGTGTGGAGGTTTGGGACACTACAAGAGTAATTGTCCAATAGTGGGGTTTCAGAACTGTGTGGACATGTACTGGAAAGGAAAAGCTTATGAAGACTCTAGCGCCACAACATCTAACATCAACACCTAAGGAGAGACCCTCCCGTATTACCTAGCGAACTCTAAGCGGAAACTTTATTAGACTTTAATTCCAATAGGAATTTGTGTTGTACTTTATTTTGAACCTCGTTGTACACATGGATGACTTAAATTATCTATCAAACTTATGTGTCATGGAAAACCTTGTCGAATTTACTATCTATGCAAACCACTCCCTAAACAATTATAACCCTTCAAACATTATTACAACTACGTTATAAACCTATTTTCAATACTCCACATGATGAATTATTTACTAATAGTATCTGTACTATCGCCGAATAACAAAATTTCATAACTATTCGCAATCATTTCACGAATAACCTTTGGCAATTGACCTTCTTGAATATTATTTCTTTTTTGCAATCATCTTTATAACTACGTTTATCTTCATCGTTGCAATTATCTTGTTACATTTCCTATGATGCCATTTTTCATCACTTATATTATTTGTTTGGCTCCCCAAGGAGTCATGAGCTATTGTATTGTAAACCATCATACGATTTCTCTTAACATTTTGTTGTAATTCCTATCAACTAAACATTACATCCTCCCTTATGATGTCATTTTTGTCATCTTGTATATACGCTTTGAGTCTGCTTGATTCTTCTCGTATTTTTGTCGTAAATAAGCATCGCATCGTTAGCCCTCAAATATACATAGCTTGACCACCTATATATAATTCAGGAAGGACTATGCCATGTTGAGAGTAGTCACCAAGTAACATTTGTTAATAAATCCATTTTTACTTACATCCTTGAAAAGCAAAGTTTTGTGTGCGTATTAATAAAGCGCGTTTACTTCAGGAAATTGAATTATTAACCATAGCAACTAAGCAGACCTTCACTCCATCTTACTATAAAGTCAACATCATCTTATACCAAATCCTAAACCGAGAAACATCACTAGTCGCCCTAGGACAATTAGCGATCAAATTTGCTCGTTATTAGAGAATTTACTAAATCACCCATTCAACATCGACTTTATGCCCGCAGGACTTGGTAGTCTTGGCGTGTTAGAAACAAAGAAGTCTCGGTCACTAGTAGTTATTTAGCATTTACTAGCTCGTTAATTAATGATGTTTAATGTAATCAGGCCGACAAAGAAAAAGCCCAAAAAGCCCATCCAAAGGCCCATATGGCTGGCCCCTTTGAGGGTTATAAATACCCTTCACATGTTAAGGTTTAGGGTATGTGATGATCTCTGTAACACAAAACTCATATCTCTTGTAAGTTTAATCATCCTTCATTAATTTTCTTTCTAGTTTTTCTCTTGATCTTTAAACCTCAATCTTTCTTGTGAGATGAATAATTATTAGAACCATTAATTGGTATCAGAGCCTAAGTGGTGAGTGTTTGATCTTGTGTGTCGAAAAAAATCAAACCATTCGTCCTATTGATATCTCTTCGATAAAAAAAAATCAAAAAAGTGAGATTACTCACATGAGAGGTCAGACGCCACAAAGAATAGACGAAACAAGTCATTCGAAGGTTTTAACAATAGCCGACATAAAGAGAAATTGATATACAAATGTCCCTTGGAGACACACGTCAGACGCTTCAAAAGAAAAGGATTCGGTGTTTTTTTTACTAAGCGACAGAAAGAAACAAACTTTCGCCTTATTTTTTTTAAAAGTTTCCGCTGAATTTTAAAAAAAAAATTTGGCTTATTTTTATAAAACAATCATTCGGCTGATTCTTTTAGAATTTTTTTTTCGGGATATGTTTTTTTTAAAAAGGGAAAGAAATCTATATTTTTGGGAAGTGAATATTTGTTTCCTAAAATCAAGGGATTTGATTTTATCCTCCTACATGAAATATTTACTAGATTTATTTCAACAATTAATTATTGTTTTACGGTTTCTTCTTGATTTTGTAAAATCCCGCGAAAGATACGATTCTTTTCTCAGTTTTAATCAAGGATTTGTAAAATCCCGATCGTGAACATTTATTGAGTTCATATCTAATACACAATTAATCCACTCAAGTGAACTCGTACCGTTTCTATTCATATCTCTTACAAGATGGCAACAACTGATAAAGAATCAAGACCTCACGCAGCGGCAACATTCATGGCCAATCTGATGCAGACTGGTCCATCTACTGGACAGGGCACCAGTAATGATACTGAATTTCATTCAGAGGTACAAACTTATGATAATCACTTCTTTGATAATATGCATCTTCAGGTATCACAAGAGATACACGGGGATGATACAACTAGACTCCGATGTGATTCGGTTATCGATGATCATGATAAAAACAACTTTCTCATATCTCAATACCAATTAGACAAACGTAGTTGGAAAGTGTGCCAACTGATGATGCTTATGTCATTACATGGTGAAAATATCTGTGTATTACTTTTTTAGATGATTTGAGGTCCACAACTGCGGGCCACCATCAAGGACTAATGAGGACAAAGCTTTGCTATGATTCCTGTAAAAGTTGAGCTTGGGAGATACAAAACACAGGTTCAAAATCTAGAACAAAGTAAGGTTAAAAAGGATTTAGAACAACTGGTTTTTGAACGTAACAAACGAAATGCTGACCTTGAAGAACAACTTGTGTCTTTAAAACAACAATTCTTACAACATGCTGAGTCAAACAAGTCTATTGAAAAAACAGGGGGGGGGGGGGGGGGGGGGGGGGGGGGAAAGTGAAAGTTTAAAAGCAGATAAAAATGCTATTGTGGATAGTTATCTAGAGGAAATTAGTCTTGGTTGAGAAATTACTAAAAAGGTTGTCAAGGAACTTTGCAATGTATGTTTGTCCTGTTAAATTGTTCCTATGTTATCTAACGACCTACTTTTTCCACACAAGGAATTAAACAAATTTGTCTTAGTCATCGTAATCAATGTATCTCAAATCAGCTAAGCTGTGTTGCCCAGCCTTGTATCTTTGTGACGTAATTGGTAGATCCTGTGACATACCCCCTTTAGGGTCTATGATTAGTGAAGAGACATTCGTTCAAGCTGAAGTTTAGTAGAACTTTAAGATGTTTGAAGGATGAAAGAACCGTTGTGCAAAGTGTCATCTAAGCCTATATTTTGCTAAGTTAAAAAATACTGTTATGATACTTTGTCATCAAAAGCAGTTTGGTTAGTGAACAGGTTTAATGGTTACAGCATAATGAAGTCTGTGTTATATTATTTAACTGTCTTATACATATAAACTTCCTTTGTTCGTACTCGTCCAACAAGAGTCAAGTTTACTACTCAGTTTAATAATTGTTTAAAAGCCTTGTTTTCCAGAGTTGGATATGGTTATTAAAGACAGGAACGACACCCCCCCATAATAACTAATGAGGGAGTGGCATTTTGAACATACAAAAAGTGCTTTGTAGAAGGAAATAATTTCTTTTTATGAAATCGCTGAACAAATGTTAATGGTATACAAGTTTTATTTTTCAAAGAAGTATCTGTATACATGAAAATCTTTGATGAGGCTAGACAAAAAGTTTGATCTTGTGTAACTGATAAGATGAGTTTGGAAATAGAGAATAAAAATTTCCTCTGATCAAAATGAGTGTTTGCTAGCTCTATCTATGTCTAAAGATTTTTGGTTGTTGTGCTTACTTCGATATTGCTGAGGCCCATAAACGATGTCAACCTAGAATCTAATTGGGTTAAGGAACAGCCTGAAATCTGGATACTTGAAGATGAGATTTTAAAGGTTGAAACAAAAACTACTTGTTGAAAATGAAAAAACGATGTTCTTTACATTGAATGTTTTGAAATTCCATTAGGTTTGTATTAAGATTCAAGCATACATGATATATTATATTATTTGTTTGAATTCAACAAGTTAAAAGATCAACTTCAAAGGGAAAGGTGATTTACTCACAAGAAGTTAAAGGCTCAAAATCTAGTAACAGGAAAGAAGTTAGTGCGACTCCAACTGAGTACTCTTGAATTTTAAGCCCTAGATAACTAAATATCATTTAAAAGAGGAAATCACTACTGTTAGGATAAGAATGCTAGCCTTAGGGATGAAAATGTGTCCATTAAGAAGCGTTATCAAGATTTGTATTAGTCTAAGGCAGAAAGTAATAGTAATGTGAGTAGTAGAGCAGCTATCCTTGAGAAACCAAAAGTACTTGATCCTGGCTTGTATGCCATGACGCCCAAGTATATCCACTCCTCAAAAAGAAATACATAGGGAAGCCAATACTCTTTACTAGGAAAGTGAGAGTATCGCTTAGTTACAAAAGACTAAACGGTGTGTAAATATGTACTGAAGCTAGAGTCTAAATCTTATGTGCTAGACGAAGACCCGTAGGAATTTTCCAGCTAGGAGTGGAACGTGAAGAGAGTCGTTAATTTCCCCCCATTATGGAATTTGAATAAAAGGAATGCATGTTGATCCTAGTTTAAGTGTTTAAACGTGATGGATTTATTTTGAAGTCTGGTTTCTGTTTGCAAATAATGTAATGAATGTTGGGTTTTTGGTAATCATAATAAGTGTGGTGTTAAAAATTTGAATTATGTGAATGCTAAAAACCCCAAGGTCAAAAATAATGCGACTATGAAGCAAGTTTGGAAAGCTACTGGCAAAATATTTGCTAGCGTTGGTTCTAAGTAGAAGCCCACAGGAAGAAAATTTACTTTAGGTGATACGTGCCACTTTAACAAGGAATCACCTAAACTTGAGGTAGTACCTTTAGAAAAATCATGAAGCGATAGTACTATGTGAACCTGCTGATACGAATGTCATGTGTACCTTGGTTCTCTAAGAAGCCTCTCACTAGTTACAAATGTAAAGATATAAAACTAAAGGACATTTCCATTGGCATACCCCCTAATACAGAAACAAAGGATGTCAATGATCCTGTGAATGTTTGAGGGGGAGAATTAGTGCTACTAACAGTCTTGTAGGAAATGCTCACAAAGGATTTTTGTACTCATTCTTTCTTCTCACATGAGATGTATCTAATCTAAAATGTGAGAAAAGTTGTTGCTGATTCTGTTGTTGATAGATTTAGAACAGAAACCACTAGCTGCTTCTTCTGACTAGTTGTGATTTGTAGCACTTAGTCTACGATATATTTAATGGTCTTGTTTCAATTTTAATTGAATTTTGTGTGTTATATTAGTATATCTATATCTTTATGATTGAGGAGAGCTTAAATTTATTTTTAAGTCCATTGATGATTCAATACCATACTAAAGTTGCATTACTTTTGATTCGTGGGGAGTAAATGTGACTTAATAAATGGATAAGTTAATGATTCAGTTGTTTTTTGTGATAGCTTGAACTTTGCAGGTGCAAAACACTTTTGAATATCGATGCACATGTGTAGGGGAACAAAGATTATTATATTCATAAATTTTCAAGATACAATAACTTTGTGCTTATACACAATGTATCTTGATAATCTTTAAAGAGTGTTTGCTTCATGATCTTTGTTTTAATTATATGTGTTTGGATAGGGGAATTGACCATGGGAATGTATCATCTCATATCCCTCGGGATATCTTTCTAAAATTTGATAGAGCTGTTGAGTGTTGATCTGTTAAACGGTTTTCAGCAGGTTAAGCTTCTCAGTTCCTATCGTTTTTTTTTGTGTTCCTCGTCCCACAAAAAATAATTATAAGACAAGAGAAAAAAAATTAAACCCGAAAGCAGATAGTTGAGAATTAAGGTTCGGTTAAATTACTTATATTCTTTTTCGACACACAAGATCAAACACCCACCACTTAGGCTCTTGATACCAATTGATTTTGACCTAAGTTAGGTAGTCTTCTGCAAAACTTTCGTTGTGTTCAAACGATCATTCTCACATTCAACTGTTTTTTTCATGTTGTTGGGCCATCGACTTACTATTAGTATTAATTTGTATTAAGTGTGTTGATCTTGTTTGCATGTCAGCCTAATGAAGAAATGGTATTAGGTTATGCTGAACACGAATATAAGGTATAGTCAGCAGATGTTAGTAAATCGTTATGACGCACCATTTTCATTTTAGTAGTAGCAATGCTATTAGTGTGTTAGTCTACGGACATTTGGTCTAGAGAACGCAAGCATACGGGAATCTGATACTTTGGTATTGGAGGACTTAAAGGCTTTGAGCTAGAAACCTGTCAAGGAGGTTCCTATAATGAATCTACATGATCACAGGTGTAGTACTTATACTGTAATCATCGATCCTTACGGAATCGGAGGTTATTGCAACTGACAAGATTGAGTATCTTCATTTATACTCGGTCCCTTCAAAATATAAAACACTCAATGTGTTTAAAAAATGTTTTTCTAAGAACACATTAAGTGGATTTTCATATAAATGTTTTTGTTGGTGATCAATTTTTTTGGAATTAAGACAAATGACTCAGGAATTCGATGTAACCACATGATCATACTCAAAACTTAAAATTATCAAGAAAGCTAATACTTTAAAGCTTTGCACTTCTGAAAATCAAAGTCTTCTTCACATATGATAAAGATTATAAAGATATGAAGAATTGAAGAAGAAAGAACATAAAAGCTTTCAAGATTACAACAAGTTTGAGCATGTTGGTCCAAAGTTCAGCAAATGGCAAATTAAAGTAAAGACCACATGAAGTTCATGGAATCAAAGATCAGAATCAAGTTATCAAGTCATGATGAAACAAGCTCTGAAGATTAAAGTCAAAGTGAAGATTGCTACAGCAAGCACAAAATATCAAGGGAAGATTACAAGGACTACAAGCTGAAGAAATCTACATTGAATGCTACGACTCAATTTTTTCAAATCAAGAGTGACCTCCCTTAGGGGGAGATTGTTAGAAACAAAGAAGTCTCGGTCACTAGTAGTTATTTAGCATTTACTAGCTCGTTAATTAATGATGTTTAATGTAATCGGGCCGACAAAGAAAAAGCCCAAAAAGTCCATCTAAAGCCCATATGGCCGGCCCCTTTGAGGGTTATAAATACCCTTCACATGTCAAGGTTTAGCGTATGTGATGATCTCTGTAAACACAAAACCCATATCTCTTGTAAGTTTAATCATCCTTCATTAATTTTTTTCTAGTTTTTCTCTTGATCTTTAAACCTTAATCTTTCTTGTGAGATGAATAATTATTGGAACCATTATGGCATCATAATGGGTATGGATTGGTTGGCGAGATACCAGGCTATCATTGCTTGTGACGAAAGGATCGTTCATGTTTCATTCGGAAATGAAACGTTGATTATTTGTGATGATGGAAGCAACCGGGGAAACAAGACTCGTTTGAACATCATCTCGTGCACTAAAACATAGAAGTACATGCTTAAATGATGTCCTATCTTTTTGGCACATGTTACTATAAAGGAGATTAAAGACAAGTCAAAGAAGAAGCGACTTGAGGACGTACCGATTGTTCGAGGTTTTTCCTAAAGTATTTCATGAGGACTTGCCGGGTCTCCCTCCAACTCGATAAGTGAAATTCCAAATCGATTTGATACCTGGTGCTGCACCTGTAGCACAGACACCTTATCGATTGGCCCCATCTGAAATGAAGGAATTGTCAGACCAACTCCAAGAACTTTCTGACAAGGGCTTCGTAAGACCCAGTTCCTTACCTTGGGGAGCTCCGGTCTTGTTTGGCAAGAAGTAGGATGGATCGTTTTGAATGTGCATTAACTACCGAGAGCTGAACAAGCTAACGGGGAAGAATCGTTATTGACTCCTAAGGATCGACCATTTATTTGATCAACTACAAGGATCCAGTGTTTATTCTAAGATAGACTTGCGATAAGGTTATCACTAGCTTTGAGTACGAGAAGAAGATATTCTGAAGACGACATTCAGAACTCGATATGGTCACTATGAGTTCCAAGTTATGCCATTTGGCTTGACGAACGCACCAACAATATTTATGGATCTCATGAACCGCGTGTACAAGCCATATTTGGATAAATTCGTGATTGTCTTTATTGACGATATCTTCATTTACTCCAAGAATAAGAAGGAACATGAAGAACATCTTAAGCCAATTCGGGAATTGCTTAAGAAGGGGGAGTTGTATGCTAAATTCTCTAAATGCAAATTTTGGCTTCCCAATGTACAATTTCTCAGCCACGTGATTGATAGTCAAGGCATTTACGTGCATCCCGCCAAGATCGAATCCATAAAAGATTGGGCATATCCTAAGACACCAATGGAGATTCGTCAATTTTTAGGTCTTGTTGGGTACTACTGAAGATTCATCGAAGGATTTTTGAAGATCGCCAAGTTAATGACCAAGCTTCCTCAAAAGGAGTTAAGTTTGATTAGGGTGGCAAGTCAGAAGCAGCATTTCAACTGATTAAGCAAAATTTGTGTAGTGCACCAATTCTGGCTTTACCTAAAGGAAGCAAAGATTTTATCGTATACTGCGATGCTTCAATCAAAGGTTTGGGCGCTGTGTTGATACAAAAAAAGAAGGTGATTGCTTATGTAGCACGCCAATTGAAAATTTATGAGAAGAACTATATGACTCATGATTTAGAACTTGGTGCAGTGGTGTTTACTCTAAAGATTTGGAGGCACTATTTGTACGGAACCAAGTGTACGGTGTTCATAGATCACAAAAGTTTACAACACATTCTTGACCAAAAAGAGCTGAACACGAGGCAACGCCATTGGTTAAAGTTGCTCAGTGATTACGATTGTAAGATTCGTTATCACCCAAGAAAGGCAAATATTGTTGCTGATACCTTGAGCAAGAAGGAACAAAATAAACCATTAAGAGTTCGAGCCTTAGTCATGACTATTGGCTTGGATCTTCTAAAACAAATCTTAAATGCTCATACTGAAGCACGAAAGCCAGAGAACATCAAGAACAAAGATGTTGGAGGTATGTTGATTGAAAAATCAAAGGATCCGAAGAAACTTAGAACAAAAAAGTTAGAACCCCGAGCAGATGGAACTCTATGCTTAAATGGCAGGAGTTGGTTACCCTGTTATGGCAACTTAAGGACTGTGATCATGCACGAGTCCCACAAGTCAAAATATTCTATCCATCCGGGTTCTGACAAGATGTATCAAGACATAAAGAAGCTATATTGGTGGCCCAATATGAAGGCCGACAACGCCACTTATGTTAGCAATTGTTTGACTTTTGCTAAGGTCAAGGCTGAACACCAAAGGCCATCGATTCTGTTGGTGCAACTCGAGATACCTCAATGAAAGTGGGATAATATCACGATGGATTTTTTTATGAAGCTTCCTAAGTCGTCATAAGGTTATGACACCATTTGGGTGATTGTTGACCGACTTGCTAAATCTGCCATTTTCATACAAATAAGGGAAACTAGTCCCATGGAAAAGTTGGCAAGGATGTACCTGAAGGAGGTGGTCATGAGGCATAGGATACATGTCTCAATCATTTGTGATCGCGACCCTAGGTTTGCATCAAATTTCTAGAGGTCACTTCAGAAGGCTTTGGGTACTAGCTTGGATATGAGTATTGCATATCATCCGCAGACTGACGGACAAAGCGAGAGGACTATTCAAACTCTCAAGGATATGATGCGTGCTTGTGTGATCGACTTTCGAAAGGGTTGGGTTAACCATTTGCCATTAGTCGAGTTTTCATATAACAATAGCTATCACGCCAGCATTAAGGCTCCACCGTTAGAAGCGCTTTACGATCAAAAATGTCATTCACCTGTTTGTTGGGCCGAGGTTAGAGAAGTTCAACTTACTGGTCTAGAAATAGTGCAAAAGACAAGCAATAAAATAATTCAGATCAAGAAAATAATTGAAGCCGCTCGTGATCAAAAAAAGAGTTACGCCGATTTAAAGCGTAAGCCAATGGAATTTCAAGTTGGAGATAGAGTTATGCTCAAGGTTTCACCTTGAAAAGGAGTAGTACGTTTTGGTAAATGGGGGAAGCTAAACCCCAAATATGTTGGACCTTTCAAGGTGTTAGAAAAGGTTGGATCTGTTGCTTACAAGCTTGAACTCCCTCAAGAGCTAAGCAGGGTTCACAATACGTTTCATGTATCCAACTTGAAGAAGTGCTATACCGACGAACCATTAGATGTTCCGTTGGATGGACTCCATATTGATGACAAGCTTCATTTTGTCGAGGAACCAGTAGAAATCATGGATCATGAAGTTAAACAGTTAAAGCGAAGCCGCATTCCAATAATCAAGGTTCGATGGAACTCTAGGAGAGGTCCAGAGTTTACATAGGAACGTGAAGACCAATTCCGAAAGAAATATCCACATCTTTTCACAGAAGCCGCACCATCATGAAGTGCCGCGTCTTAAGCCTTGAGGACAAGGCTTATTTAATAGGGGAAGACTATAACACCCTGTGTTTTAGGGTCATTTATGATGTCAATTAATTTACTATTTATTTTTAGTATTGTACGCGTTTGCTTTTAATCGTAATCGTTAAGTTAAATCGCGTAAGCTAAAAAATTTCATTCAATGTAAACGGGCATCAAACAATTAAATATTTACATCAAGCAAGTGTTAAGTAATTATTTGGAGGATAATTATTAACTTTGTGCATTTTATTTTTATTGGTTACGTAAAGTGTTTACGTTTTATGATAAAAATACGTTTAGGCATTCCCGGAACCACCAAAACTTTTCTACGCTTCAACAAATACCCACAATTGTACCCAATACTCAAAATTTACAAAATATCATCACATATATCTTCATATGGCTGGATATGGAAGGATAGAAACTAAAGATATTTCTAGATTAAACACATTCGTTGTTTTCATGGGATAACTTCCATTTTAGGGAACCAAGGGCTCATATCTTCCTAGTCTTGACCAAAGACCTCCTTATTTCACTCAATGTGTCTTTTACTAAGTCTTTGAAGTATATAAGGCATTCACTAGTAGAAGTAACACACACATCTCATTTGCTAAAGTGAAAACAACAAAAACTCTCTTTTTTTCCTTCTCATATGCCATGGCCAAACATCACTACAACAAACCATCCATACAAATTTTATTTACCACATTTACAATTGTTCCTACAATATATCTAAGATATCTTAAGGTGTTTAGAAGGTTTGATTTAGAGTTTACAAGTGTTAAAGCAAGAAGGTTCAAGTTTAGGGTTTTCTTGGTATTGAAAGCTAGGGTTTGTTTGATAAACAAGGGTTTAGATCTTGTTGTTCATCACCATACATCATATTAAGGTTACCGAAAAACCTTAATCTATTTACATTCATGATTTTATGCATATATAATGTTTGTATACTTAATCACCATCTAGGAAACTTATTTACTTGTATAATGGATTTTTACACTTAGTTATGATTTGGTATACTTTGACATATGTTATATTATTTTTAAGAACATGTAAGAATTGAAGAATATACATTATATAAGTGTAGTTTATGTATAAAAGCTTATATAAACTAGTTACGTAAAAAGTGTAGTTATAAAAGTTGATGAACAATTAGGTATTTAGACATATGGATCTTGTGATTCTTGGATAATCTTTGGAAAAATCATGGACTAAGGACCCTAAGTATATAGGACATGTGATATTAAGTATTGAAATAGACTTGTAACAAGTGTGCTAAACTAAAAAGTTACAAAATCAAGTTTTAATCATATTTATACAAAATGACCAAAACCTTCTGATTAAATTCCCAAAGTATCTATGTATTATATTTTTTTATTAAATACAAATTCCATGAGGATTCCAAAAAGGAAGAAACTCGAAAGTACGATTTATAACGAAGGAGATACGTAATTTACAAGTTACGCGATAATAAAAAAAAATTATTAAAACTTTTTAAGTTTCACTTCTGATATATACAAATGGTTATTTTTCTCAGATATTACATATCTTGAGGATTCCAAAATATTAAGAATCATAATTTTTTGATCAATAACGAAGGCAAGTTTATGATAATAAACTTTTATAAAAATAATTTTATAAAAGTTACTGTTCACGTCAGATATAATTATTTTGAAAACATCATTAATTAGATAGAACTATTAATTACGAAGACGTGCTCTAAAGAATCACTAAAAATGGAGTTAAAACGAATAAAATACGACGTTTACGAGTTTACGACGACTAATTTTATAAAAGTATATGAACAGTAAAAAGTACTGTTCTCCAGAGGACTTAAAATGTGAAAATGTAAAATTTTGATAACTCGTCTTAATACGAAAGCGTGGACATAATAAACTTAAGAAACGGACTTAAAACGATAAAGTTACGCCGTTTTCACTAAAGAGATATTTATAAACGTTTTTACTTTATAAATATGATTTCACAAATGCAATTAGATGGTGATGTATCTATATAGAATTGTATATTGTATTAGTTAATCAAAGTGCTTAGTACTCATACGGCCTATAATCAATTAGGTTGCATTCAGTCATTATTGTGACGCATTTTCTGTTATACTTGGATTATCATTCACTCGAGGTGAGTTTATAGCCTCATGTTTTTACATTTATAATGATTTACAAGTTTTGGGGTGAGAATATGCTTTGTTTTACAATTGGACGCAAGTGGACATTTCATATTTTTTTATAGAAGTTCATGAATGATTATATTTTGTTTATAGTTCATGTTTGATGATTGTATGATTATGTTTAGACGCGTTGTGGTTAGTGTTAGTAGCTAGCCGATTTATATGTGACATATAATGATATGTGCAAGCTATTTATATGGTAATAAAGTATGATTATATGGCATGTCATTAGGTGTAAGGCATGCTTGTGGCTCGTTAGCTTTCATGTCTAAGGTGAGTAACGGATAGCATAACACGTATGGTTATATGGCATGTAATATCAAGTGTTTATAAAGGGACAATATGAAATTTTACTCATATGGCTAATAAGGATAAATGTATTAAAGAACCACTATTTTTCTAATTAGATAAAACAATATTGATCGAATGAGGTGTTTTTTTGTTATATCATGGTGTTGACTTAATAAGGTGTAACTTTAGTCGCTTCACTAACATAGGTCTTAAGCGTGCGTTATACTCTCACTACAACCAGCCAAATGGTTTTATATTCTGTGTATCTTTTATATAGAATATTTGGTCTATTTTAGCTCACTCCATAAAGCCTCTATGAAAATGACATAACTCGGTTATTATAGATTTTAAGGCTATGGTGAGTGGCCATGATGAATTACGACTAGCATTGAAATTTAGGATCTCACATTCGGATCTCAAACCCATATTAATTAGTAAGCTACCCTTTCTGGTTTATGGGCTGAAGTCAATTATTACCCATTCTCGAGATTTAGTGACAAATTGACATAGTTGATCGACTTAAATCATTTTGAACTGAATTAGTAATTTGGGTTATTAATGTATATTTCGACTAAATTTTTCGATAAAAATATACGTATGTAATTTGTGGTTTAACCGAGTTGTGTTGGACTTAAGTGTCTTTAAGATAACTCCGTGAGATAGTAAATTGATTGTAAGTTTTCTTTTAAAAACTGAAAAGTTTTTTTGTTTGACTAATTTGTCACGACTAGGGGTGTTAGTTGGGTCGGGATGGTTGGGTTCGGGTCAATTCGGTCGGGTCAAAGTCGGGTCAAGGCTAAAAATTTTATACCCGAACCCGACCCTATTTAAATTCAGGTTCGGGTCAATTCGGGTTCGGGTGAACCCGAATATGAGTAAAATATAAAAAAATACTTTTTTGTGCTCTTTTAAATAGTAAATTTATTAAATTATTTATAAAAAATAAAAAAATCGTATTCCGATCAATCGGGTCGACCCGAACCCGAGTCAGCCAAAAATTCCATACCCGATACCTGACCCTATATTTAGTAATCCGGTTGACCCGAATAAATTTTTTTGATTCGAGTGGCCCGACTCGGATAATTTAACCTTATAATACATTTAAGGTTAGAGGATGAAATATCTTTTATAGTTTTAGTAATCTGATTTTAAGTGTTCTATTTTTAAGCCCGAGTCAAAATTGAGCGTCTCAAAATAAGCCACGCTTTAATCTTCTTGAATTTCTCAGCTGTGCTCGTGTTTAACCAAACTCGAGAACGACTTGTTTACACCATAGATATCTATCTATCTATCTATCTATAACCTATATAAAACACGCTTTTGAAAAACTAATCTTGACCCAAATAATCTAGAGAATGACACGTGTAAAAACAAAAATAATCAACGGCTGAAAACATATAACAAAACCCTCCCATTAATTAACGAAAATCATTAATGCAAAACTTTTAACCGAAAATCATTAATGTTAAAAAATATAGGAAAGTTTGAACAACATTAATGTTGAAAGAATTAAAACGAAACTCTTTTTGACACGTCTCTATCTTCACCATCTCATTAATTGAGTCAACGATGTAATTACATAAAGTCTTAACCGAAAATTATTAATGTACAAAATTATAAGAACTTTTTTTAAAAACATTAATGTTCAAACATAAAACCGAAAATCTTTTTGACATTTTTTTTCAAACATTCCTTTTTTTAATCAGTTTTAATGATAAAATCATTTCCAAAGTTATCTACTAAATTTGAACTAATTCAAATCAACCATAACTTATGTAAATTATAGCCAATAGTTTAAACAATAAAACACAATAGCCAACAAGTATCAAAATGCCAATGTTTTTTCTAATAATACCTTAAAACTCGCCGCCCAACGGGCGGGCCTTGAATCTAGTAGCCTTATATGGCATTTTCTTGTAGCAGTCCATGTTACGCTTTCTACCAATCCTCATCTTGAGTTCGTTATGATTTGTTTTAAAGCGCTCTACAATAAAGACTACATAAAAATTTTGCTTTTATTTCAGTAATAACTTATTCATTATTGCTAAATAGAGAAAAGGGCATACTTTTTTAAAAGTTAGGGGTGTCCATTTGTAAAGGAAAAAAACCAGTCCAACATACACATGATAAAACATACTAAAAAATTATGCTAAAAAAAATACTAGAGGGTGTATTATGTCACGTACAACTAACGAAAAGAAAAACATTCAGAGATCAACAATCTCCGTCAAAACCTAAATCATATTCACCGGATTTCCTAAATCATATTCACCGGATTTCCTAACATCTCCGTCCAAAACAAAAACTCACAACCCCCCCCCCCCTCCCCCCCCCCCCCCCCCCCCCCCCACCCCCCCCCCCCCCCACCCCCCGAGAAAAACTCAATCGATCAACTTTAAGGCTAAAATCGATTATACTAATCAATAGTTTTTAGAATTTGGCATTGTTTGAGTGCAGTTACTCATCAATCACGTATAATGATCAATGAATTAAGGTTAATTTCAAGGGTTTTTTAATTAATCAGTCAAATCATCAAAGCGAATGTGTTATTTAGGTCAATTTTTAGTGCTTTATTGTGATTTCATTGACTTTAATGAGAAACCCCTAATCTTGGTTTACATCATATAAGCATTGTATGTGTGCAGATAAACCTTAAAAATAATTTGCTCAATTTAGTTTTTTTGGTTGGTGTAATGTCTTGGTATCTGATCCCCCAACTTCAGTGATTAGTTTGCGCTAGTCATAATGGATGTTTCTGCTTTTTTAAGTTGTAGCAGTCGACAACTACCAAAACAAAGTTTTCACCCATAGTGATTGTTTGTTAAGTTTATAGATTGTGTTACGTGCCTACAAAAACAGTGACCATAATTGTAAAACATGCGAGGATTTAATCGAATGAGAAACAAGTATATATTTGCACATTTGTAGAATGATTAGCAGATTTTTGTCGCTAATCTTAGTTAAGTCAATTAAAATTTATCACATACATGAATGGTGGCTAGAGCTTATTGCGATCGTCTATATAGTTCATATTTGAAAACATGAATCATAAAGTCGAAGATTTAGGATCGTGATATAGAATTCCACCTTGATGATGATTAGGTTGCTTCGCATGTGACCTAGCCTTAAGCTGATTGAATCACTGGAAATTATAAGGTTGCTTTAGCACTCTAAGAAAGCTAAGATTATTGTGAGATTAGTTTTTGGTCGTGATAATAAGAGGCCATGACACATGTTTCCATTGTAAGAATGAAGGCTATGTTTGGTGATAAATAAGTATGTGAGAGGTAAGGATAGGAGTTGGACATGGAAGATTGTTTTTGCATATTGTATGAGATGGTAGAGGTTGCTCGAATTTTTTTAAGATCATGTGGTATATCTGAATAAGTAGCTTAGACTCTATAGTGGCACACTTAATTGTTGTTTCAAGCTTTCAAAGAGTGAATAGAATGTAAAGGTTGACCTATAAAATCCTCTTTTAGTTCTAAGATGATTAAGCAATGTGTATCATGGCTGCTTATCATATTTGAGCATAAAGGTTCTTTCATTTTCCTACTTTTTAACTTTTTATAAAGTTGTGTATCATAAGATATTTACATGTCTCTTTGCATGATATGACGATTAAAAAGCATATGTCCTACAACCTTATATAATAACACATACAAATACATTGAATTAATGAACTAAGGCACACCAGTGTGAAACCTTAATTATGTATGTTGGTACTTGATTATATGGACAAATATAATAGAGAAAGGAATACAAACTATTGGTATTGGTGTTATGTTTCAGCTTTTAGATAATTTTTATTTCAATGAAGTTGTATAAGCCAAATATGGCGGTGATGTTTGACATGATTTATGAATACAGGAACATACAACTTCAGGAATGTATGCATAAAGTACATGTTGATGAATCATTGTGTGGTGCTAAATGGCCCGAGATATGGCCACATGGTTGGAGTCACCACCATACTGGTTAAAGAGTAGCGAAGTTGGAGTTTATGGAAAACCAGTAGTCCCAAAGTTCACAGTTGATGATAAGAACCGATTTGGAAACCAGACCATCACAGTAAGTTCTTCTACACTTTTGAAACTTGGTGATATCGAAAGCTAATATGGGAATGCATGAAGTAAATATATTATCATAAGTTGGATGAATAAGGTTGAAATTCATATGGTTTTTTTACTGTAACTTAGATTGGAGCAAGATTAAGAAGCATGATCGCAGTGTGACCAAGGGAGCTCGGGCTATTGTGTTACGATGTAACAAAATGGTAACTTTTATGCTTCATTCTAAACTTTCTGTTAGTTATGATGAATCGTGATTTCAGTTGGTGTCTAATTGTTGAATTTGAATGATGTAGATGAGAGAGCAGAAAAGAGCAACCTTTTTGAAAGAGAAAAAGGCTTCCAGCGGAATAGTGCTTCCCACGTTATTGTGAGTATTGGTTTCATATAGCACCATCCATTATTGACCATCTGAAACTCCATTTATTTTGGCTTACAAACCTCCAATATGCATCCATAAATCAGGTTTTATTTGGTCTATCTGCTTCTGCAAATGTAAGCCCATTAGCACATGATCTTTTGTTAGTTCTGTCAAATGAGGATAATGGAGCTCCATTACCAGTAGTTGTGTCATATGAATACACGCTAAGAGCAATGGTACGTTGCCACATTAGTTTTGTTTGCCAAGCTATTGTAAAATTGGTCTCTTGCTGGAAAATTACCATTATGTCATTATTGATAAAACCTGAAATAAATATTGTGATACTATTCTTTCAACTTTAGCTTTGCTATGTGTTGCATGAGACTCAGTGAAAATAAGTCTCGCAGAACTTTTGAACTATGTATTTAATTTAAGTCTACATTGAGCTTCTAGGTGAAAATTCTGTCTAACTCACCTTTACTTATTTTGATAGGTTTTAGAAACACCACATGGTGATTTGATGGCGTGCTTGGAGATGACCAATGTACTTAAGCATTGGGCATTTAACAAATTACATGTATATATTGTTGTTTTTATTTCAAATAAGCTAATGCTCTATGTACACTTCCAATCATAGATTGTACATCTTATTGTTTTTGTGACCTCTACAGACAGTTCAAATGAGAATTGGAGTCTCAACGAATGATGATACAAAAACAGACAACAACAAGAACCACCGTTATGTAAAAGCAAGGATGATCCAGATGCAATATGATAAAGCTTTAATTTAGCCTGCTTTTTCTTGCTATAGAAGAATGAATAAAAAATGACCGTCCAGATGTGGAAGCGGGTAATTTTGGATTAGAATTTGTACAAGCAAAATATGACGGTGATGTTTGACATGATTTATGAGAACGTACAACTTCAGGCATGTATGCATAAAGTACCTCTTGATGAACCACAGCATGGTGCAAAGTGGACCGAGACATGGTCACAGAGGTTGGAGTCACCAACATATTGGTTAAAGAGTAGGGAGGTTGGAGTTTATGGAAAACCAGCCCCAGATGACTTCACTGCTGATTATGAGCACTGGAAACATGTGGTGTCGAAATCATACTTGAATGGACTAGGAATCGATTGGTCGTCCGTCAGAAATGTGATGGACATGCGATCCATCTATGGAGGGTGAGTAAAATATCCAGTCATTAAAGTTAAAAATGTGTGTACATGGTGGCCAAATTGCAAGGCTGGGTGGGTAGGGTAACGGGTCAAAACAAGTCTTTTTTCGGATAGTTCGAAACACTTCAGGTCAAAATTGATACCGTATCCGGTTCCTTTTCTTAGTGTAGATAATGAGTGTGTTAAATAAGAAATTAAAAGTTATTATTATTGCAATAATAGTTGAAATTTGAGCTATTCATATGTGTATGACCAGTTAGATCTTTTAGGATCACTTACTTTTGAGGAATTCGTATACAAATGGGTTGAAACTGGAACTTATTAAATTTCTATTTTTACATTCATTTTAGAAATTTGTTTAGATTTGCGGATGCTTTGAAGGATCTGAACATCTGGGTGATTTGCATATATGTTTTAAAGAATATCCATCTAAACTAATGTATCTCTATTTACACAAAAATATATGGCAGAAAGAAGTCGAACTATTTACACAAAAATATATGGCAGAAAGAAGTCAAAAAATATATGGCAGATTGGCACTTTCATAGTCATGGATTTATTTCATGTTGTTATTGTGCTCATTAATGGCATCGATTGTCATTTTTGATACCTAACTCGACATTGAAATGTTTTCTCTCATTATTTTGTCACTGCACTTTGAGTGATTCATCATTGCGTTGATTCGAGTTATATGAGAAGTGTCGTATAAGTTACAAGCTAATATAGCACCAAACGGGTCATGGAATTTCATAAATAGTTTGTTTCTATTGTGTTACTAAACTATTAACTATATAGGCTAAAGATTCATGTAGCCTGGTTTTATTATTTACTACGTACAACTTGTGGTGCAAAAAAATCGGTTAAAACCGGTTTCCGGTTATTAGAAAACCGGTTTTAAAAAAACCGGTTTTTCTAATAACC
>BQNB010073142.1:2330-20284 GCA_026074375.1 Tanacetum coccineum
ATTTTGAAAAAGAAAATTTTAAATTCTTTCAAAATTGTGTGCTCAACAAACTCTGACTCCAAGTTTTCACTCTATACTATAATTGAGAGGGAGTATAATAATATGATTCATTATGCATGCACTCCTGTTCTCCTAAGACTTCGGTAGACTCATGTGAATTCCTGACATTAACTTGTTTTTAATTCACTGTTTGTCAAAAATTGTAAACAAATATATAATTTTTGAGGGGGAGAATAGTGATTAAAATGGATACGATCTTCAATCTATAAGTGTGTTCCCAAACCTCGCATATGCAAAACTCTTTCATAATATGGTGCATATGTGTAGGGGGAGTTTTTTGGTAACTCTAGAAACTCTCAATGTGTCTTAAATGATTTCTGAGACATGTTGATTGATTTTTATCAAATGGTTTTATGGATCTTCATGGCAATACCCAAAGACCGACCAAATGTTGTTTCTCAAGGAGTTATAAAGCGGTTAAGGTTAGGTATCTTTGTTCCATGATTCATCCAGAACCAGAGGGATCTATCCAGGAACACTCCATTAAATAGAGTAGAAGTCCTAGGTATGATTGAAAAAAGGAGTAAACTAAGAATAGGAATAATGCCGACTGAGGCAGAGCTAGCACTGGAACAATCCCAACAAGGTCTTAGTTATGAAGTCTCGGTAAGCATTGAAGGGGTTGAAGAATGAAAAAGAATTGTAAGGATAAAGGGTGTAAAGAAAGAAGCCCTCCATACAACCTTAGGCAGAAACCGGGTCAATACATAATCTATCAGTAATCACAAAGATGATTCTGATATGGAAGACAAGTCATCATGGACCCAGTGATGCTAGACACAACCCATCCCAACTACTCAGGCTTCTCTTAAAAGAAGTTTGTTTCATTTCTCACAGAGATCAACTCGTTTCTATCAGCTTTCTCATTCCGAGATCGTTGATATTGAAAAGGTGGCAGTTCGCTCCAGCCTCCGCCTACCAAATAACAAATGTGCACTTATAGAGTCTAGAGCCATCAAGATCTATCAAAAATCCCATTAGGACATATTCCATGACAAACACTTATTGAACATCATCAAGTTCACAAGCTGGTATCAAGAGTCCTATGCATTATCCTTGTGATAATTGCCAGAACATCAGAGTGATACTCTTTAGTATTCACAGTGACGATAGAAATCCTTCCAGAGTCAACATCAAACATCTCTGCGGTAGGTGGCTTGCGAGATTCTATACAAATCAAGCTTGTGTTAAATGGATATTGATTTTGGTCTAGTATATGAAATGATGACTCAATAAGAAAGATAGTAACTATCTGATTCACTCTTACTGTGTTGTCTGCTTTAAGATGCTCGGTTAACGAGAACGGCTAGTGCAGCTGCGAAACCCTGTCAAGGAGATTCTTTTGAATTCCACCTGATCACAAGCAGTATTTATACTGATTAACGGGGAACCGTGGTTATTATAACCGTATTCGATGAAGTAACAAAGACACTTTCGTTGATGTATGTTTATCACTAACCTATACTTGCAGGTTTCTCGATGGTAGTAGCTTATAGTCCATGTCAAGTCAAGATTCAAGACCTCATGTTCAATTGACAAAGATAAATACATGATGAAAGCTCAAGCACATGTGTCAAAGTCTTCCGCAATCGCTGATGTACAACACTCCCTAAAAGGAGCATTTTCGACAAGATTGCCGAATAATAACAAAGATATATCTCACTAGTGGATCAAGTACCACTCCTACCATGATGTGGTACAAGCAATAATGTTAAAGAAATGTTGAGGGAGATTGTTAGCAAGCTTTCAAGACCTTGAGCATGAGGGTGGAGACACAAGATCGCAAGGCGGCATAAAGAGTCAAGGATAAAGATTTAGAGATCTCAGTAGTCAAGACAAATCAAGGCCAAAGACCATGATATTAGTATTTTGTCAAAGAATATCACGTTAAAGATCAAGATCCAAGATCATAAGCATGCAAAAGGAACTTCAAAATAATTCCCAAGTCTACAAGGTTCCAAGACTCAAGACGTCACAAGAAGTGAAGCCTTATGTGCAATGACCACCCTTTAGGGGGAGATTGTTAGACCTAGTTTTATGTAAAGTGATGGTCATTAATATTCCCGAACCTTTTATTCACTTAGTTTATGTTTTTGGGAATTCTATAAGCTAATTGGGCCTAGTTACGGGCTTTAAAGCACATTAGATATCAAGTCCGGCCTTGGAAGCCCACTTAAACCCAAGGTCGGCCCATGTACTCTACTATATAAAGCCCTCTCCTCATGTGGAGAGGGTGTTGCTCATTTCTTATCTTAATGTGAAGTAACCATTCTCTTTCTAGTTCTCTCTCTCTTTAAAACATCTCTCTCTCTAGAAATTAAAGCAAATTTATGTATATGTGTGTGATTGATAAGTCTATATTCTTCTAACATTACCATTTAAGGTGCACAACAGAATTTTGTAGAAGAATCAGCCAACCACACCAACTAATACTGCTTCTATATTGTATCATGACATTTGGTCTTGGTGAATATCCGTTCGGGGGTACATGCGAGAAATCAACAACAAATCTTCTCACGTATGCAGAATACTTCACAAACCACACTAAGTAAAGTAATATAACCTACTTCCCCCTAGAAGTTGACCTGGTTACATCAAAGTATCAAAGTACACGTTTTCCCCTATGATGGTTTCGAACTTTTAGAAGCATCATTGACGTGTACGCTCATATACTCAAGAAGTTCTTGTCTTAAGCAAACATCTTGAAAAGTTAAGAATGACATTGAAGAACTTTTAAAGATTTTACTTAGACTGTGAAGTACCATTGACGTTCTGTAGCTTCAATTATCCCGTGAGAATTGTTGATTACATCTCAACCTTTAGACTCTCTAGCAAATTTACCAACCTCGTATTCTGTCGGCTATTGCTGTGACCACTTAGTGAAGTAAACCCCATATACAAAACTTGAAAATGAAGTATCATTCCCTAAATTTATTACTTAAGCTTGCACTGTTGTTGATTGAAGAATGGTGCAGAAGAGAGCCTCTAAGTACCCTATACCCAATCACAAAGTATATGAAAAGTACAACACCTCTTGAAAATATCCTCATATGCATCTGCATGTGACACTGAGCACTACATTGTAACTCCTTTAAGTGATAGCTATAACCCGTGAGTACTACAATGTAGCTCCTTACATCGGGTATAACTAGATAATCCAAGTCTCAATCATAAGCTGTATACATTCAAGCGAGTCATCAATCGATAGATTAAGTTTGAAGAAAAGGGGTAGAAAGTAAAAGGAAGTCTTGATGATGAAATAAGTAGACACCTTTATGAAACCCACTTCAATCTTAAATAAGGGATACCAAATCAACTTCATGATCACTTGACATTTAAAATCTAAATCTATAGCCGTTTGACGTTTTAGTGAATCTTTAATGATCATTTTAGGATTAAGTGTTGTGTTTGCTTTGGTGTTTATGTTTGGTGTTTAAGTCAACAATCATACGCGCGGATCGACCTGTATGACAAACCGCTATGAGAATAGACAAACCGCTGCTACTATTGGGCAAACCGCTACCAGTTTTGACTAGCCGTTGTCTCTAGTGAAGCACTAAACCGTTGCCAACATTTTACGAAACCGTTGTTGACTTTTCAAACGGGCAGAGTTTTGTTTAGATAAACCATGAAAAAGAATAAACCGCTACCACTTGTATTATACCTCTACGGTAGAGGTTTAAGAAAACCGATGTTTACCAAACCGCTTTGGCAAACAGCTGCCAAAGTTTAACCAAACCGCTGTCATGTCACTATCAAAGTGAGGAACACATGACAAACCTTTGCTTGTACTATGTTCTTTGTACTTTTTGCCAATATTGACAGCTAACAAACAAAACAGTACATCCTAAAGCCCAACACCCTGGAAGAACACCAAAACTAAAAACTTCAAATAAGCTTAAAATCAGCTCGAAAGCTGTTTGCACCACCTCAATAAGCGCCAACAAAAAAACCTTATACTAAATAACGCCATAGAGGGATTATCAAGAAAGCTAAAAGCTTTTTCTAGTTATAAAGCCATCTAGTTTAAAGCCAAAAACCAAAAAATCCGTGGGCTTATTAGCTTAAAAATAAGCTATGAAACACATAAAATAGTAAACAGCGAACACAAATTCCTCCTAGGCTCTGCTACCAATTTTTACCCATAAAGATTCTAGCCTAAAACACACGATCTGGAGTTTAGGGAGGATTAAAGAGAAAGCTTTCCATATTATATTAATGTAGAGAGAGAATGGGAAGAGTGTGTTTTTCTGGAGAGAGAAGGAGAAACACACACTATGAGATGGTTACATTATTGATCCTCACCCCTCCTTGGAAGTAAGGAGGGGATATATATAGCCCTTGTGTCATCTAACTATGCTAACTTGACGTTTCTAGTCCTTATTCGACACGGCTATATTAAACTAGTGTAATTCCGTATAAGTCGACATATTTTAAGGCTAACAGGGAGGAACACCCTATTACTTGGTAAATAAGGGTGGAGTCAAGCTAGTGACTTGAACAAAAACAATCACTTTATGGGAGGCACCCCATGCCTATCTTTAAATTTATGTTTTGCTTCTGCATATTAGTTGGTTTGTATGTTTCTCACTTAGTTTTGCATGTTCTCACAGCAATGAAATGGAATCCGAGGTCACATCAAATCGGATTCATGTGGTAAAAATATTTCTGTTTGAGGGTAACCACTTTAGTTACGCCATAACAAATGCATATACGGCGTAACCCTCTCCATGGTTACGCCGTAACTAGATCTAATCAAAATTTTAAAAATTATTTTGCCAATTGGTTACGGCGTAACTAAATTTATGATTACGCGGTAACTCCTTCATGTAAACCTTAATTATGTTCGAAACTTTTACAAAACCGTGTATAATTAAATGAACTTTGTGGGTACGTTCTTTGGAAACCCTCACGAGACTTCACTCGTCCACTTGGGCCACCAAGTGGTTTAAAAGGCTTGTTGCATACGCTAAATGCAACCGTGATTCCTACGAAAGTGAGTTAGGTTTGTATTTCTTGTATTATTATTCTGTATATTTTGGTATCTTTCTTTTAGCCAGATTTATGCTTTTGGTATTAGTTTCCTGCAGCTAGTATAGGTTAATGTACATGGAGTGTTGCTTGGTTTTTATTTGGCTACAGGGAAGCATTTCAAATCCGAATTAGTTGGATACCATGCCGATGATGATGGGTTAGAGTTGTAGATGTTGCTCATGAAAGCGCGCCTTGACGCATGGCTGTACGAGCATGCTCTGAATTCTGTAGGGTGAGTCTTTTTTTTCTCTGTTCCACTCTTATCTTTAAATTTCATTTCCGCTTAATGTAAACGAATAGGGCCATTGTACAAAAACTAGTGAGGGGATGGGAAGTAGAATGACCACTTGACCTATATTATGCCTTTGCTTTTATGTTTTTTCTTGTTGAAAGAAGGTAGTGCCAGTATTTTAAAATTTTTTGACATGTTTTTCTTACTAAACTAGATTAAATCTTTGTCGAATGCACATTTACTCTTTATTTCTATTGGTGAGGTTAAGCCAGATGATTCCATTTTCATCCATTATATAAAAATTCACCAAAAATATGAGTGTGTAGTATTGTAGACTTTAGAATTTAGCCTCTAATTGATTAACAAGAATAGATGGCTCAAAAAGGCAACATTTAGGATTTAACCTAAAATAGCCTATATGTGTTATATTGTGTGCATTTATTGACTTGTTACACTTACTTGTCGATCCCCATGATAAACCCTTTTATTACACTCATTTTTAGTGCAAGATACCCATAGATTACCCTGTTTAGCCAATCTCTTGTCCTTAATGCCCGCTATGATTATTATATTGTTCGTACACCATTTTGCCTTAGCTCTACGCCTATATAGTCTCTATGTTTATTTATGTTGAATTTCTGGATATTAGTCCTGATTCAGGTGAATAGGTTCTCTGGCAATTGTAGTGTTCGTGGAAGACTTATCCTTATTGATCTATGAAGGACCCCCTGTATCATCACTTTCGATGTTGTTCATCTCAAGTAGGGGGATGTGTATATTGTATTACTATATACTACTGAAGTATCATAAAAAATGTATGAATAAACTCTTGTAGCATATATGTTGTTTACGTATGATAAAACCAACAAGTTTTCAAGATTTGGAGATGGTACAACTAGTAGCAGTTGTTGATTTTTAAAGGTTGTTGGGCGTATGTGTGGAAAGACCTGCTTCATTCAGATAAAAGCAGTGATTTTCATCACTGTATATCTACCACTTAGTCCATTATTGATATGGAAGATCGTAGAAATTTTTTGTGCTTGGGACGACTTGAATTTATGGGATGGACGGACAGTAGCCAATTATGACAACTTTAGATTATATATGACTATTTGTTTTATGTTTTTATTTAACAACAATATATCCCATGTCTATCCTAACCTTTTATGATTCTTGCCTTTAGCCTGCTTGAGTTAAGGAAAGATCAATCACATGTGTCTTCTCTATGGATTTGGAAAAGCATGTGTGGTTTTGTCGCCTGTTCTGGATTAGTGGTATCGAAAAGTGTCAATTACATTTTTAAACCCGTGTGTCGCCCATTTAGACCCTAACTCTAATTGGTGTAGATTTATGTACTTTCCAAGCTTATGATAGAATACATGCTATGACTGTGCAGTTGAGCGATCACCCCGAAAATGAAACACTTAGATTAGTTTGAGAGTTAAGTGATTTTGATCCCTTTTTCGTGATGTGTTCGGCTTTGATGTTTTCTAGCATAAGTGAATTATGAATTCATTTCTCCAAGTTAAATTGGGGAAATCTTTTTATAAATTATTCTAATAGGTCTACTTGAGGGCAAGTAGAAGTCAAGTGGGGGGATATTTGATAACATCAAATAGTTAATACTTTTTGGTATCAAAAAGCTTGTAAATATCTCATAAATGCTTGAAAATGATACTTAATCACTTATTTATTGTTTACAGGAAGGAAACGAGCATTTGAGCAGGAAACACGGGATTTAGACACAAAAACGAGCAAAGTTGGATTCTCAAGACTTGTTACAGCGTAACCACCCCGCAGGAGTTACGTCGTAACCTAATTAAGGAAACAATGGTCATCAGAACGATTACGGCGTAATTTCTTAGTTACCCTGATAAGTGTTAAATTGTATATATTAAATACCCAGGATTTCGCCAATAAAAGCCAAAAAAATATGCCAAAAGATGGAAATATGTGTGCTTTTGTGTCTCAATGTGCAGGAAAGGATATCAAAGTCAAAAAGAGCAAAAACAAGAAAAAACCAACAAGAAATGAAGAGACAAGTACAAGAGAGAGATATGAGGAAAGATAGCAAAGCCGGATCAGCCCGACAACAAGAGAAGAAAGTCAATGAAGACCCAATTGAAGTCAAAGGATCAATAATGACAAGTTTTCAAAAGTTCAAGGGTTCATTTGGATGTTTTGAAAGTCCAAGGACCAAAGATGTCAAAGTTAGAAAGTTGGTTTATTAAGAGGAAAAAAGGAGATAGCAACTACAAGGGCCATTATTGTCAATTTCAAAGTCATTTTACACTACAATTTGGAAGAAAGAAACACAAGGACTACTTTTGCAAATACCCCAAAGTTTCAAACTCATACGCGGGTCTAATTCCCCCTAACCGTTCCCTAACCACTTTTCCCGCCAAAACCCAAATTAACCCAAATTCCTTTTTCTCCTTTCCCGTTTCTCCCTACTTTAATCCCACCTCGTATTTACCATCTCCACGTCATTTCTATGACGTGGCAGCTTCCAATTGGTGCGAACACATCACCATTCATCATCAACGGCTTAAATTCAAATGAATAAGATCCAATGGCTAGGAATGATGGAGTGTCCCATCCTTTCATCACTCTCATCTATAAATAGAAGCTTGTAAAAGAGTGAGTAGTTAGTTAGAGTTAGTTCAGTTTAATTTTGTAATTTTTTTTCTTTTACGTTTACTGTTCATCTTTTCAATTAAGCTTTTAATTTTTCAAATCAATTGTACTACTTGTTCTTTACCTTGTACTCTTCTTTTCTTAAGCAATAAAAACTAATTGAGTTGTTTTCATTTTGAAGTTTTCATGTGATAAGCTGTTTTTAGCTAATAAGCTTGTAATAAGCTCATTTTAGCTTATTGAGTTTTCTCTAGTCCTCTAGTTGTTCAAATGTATAAAAAGTCTTCTAAATACTGTTTTTTGTCTATTAAAGTTCAATAATGTTCATTTGAGTTTTAGTGTAATTGAGTTTGGAAGCTTTTGGAAGAATAAGCTCAAAGAAGCTTATTGAGCTTAAGCTCTTGGTTTAGAGGCAAGGTGCCATTAGGATTGTGTTTAAAGGTCACTCACTCAACAAGAGTGACCTAGAGTTCAGAGATTACAATTCACAGGTTTAGCTTTTTAATTTTGATTTTAGCATTTATATAGCTTAATCCAATAGCTTATTGAATTGTCTTTTTGTGTACTTGAAACCTATTCAATCTTGCTTAGTTAGGTTGGATATTCAAATGCTTTAAGCTTTTGAAGCTAGAATCCATTTAGGTTTCACTTCTTTAGATTCTGTCATTTAGGAAGGTAAAGCTAGCTGATAAACTAGCTTATTTCTCTTAATAAGCTAGGAATTTTAGTGGATTAAGTTAGCTCAAATAGTTGTTAAAGTTAGAGTAGATATAAGGTTTTGGTAGTTTTAGCTTTAAAATAGATTTTAAATAAAAATTAGTTGAGACAGTTTAGGATAAGTAGTGTTTGGATTAAGATGTTTTTGACTCTTAAAGTCAAATTTAGTTGGTAAATCTACATAATTCAGTTGAGTTAAGTGATATAATCAAGTTTTAATTAGGTTTTAAGAAGTTAATTTGTAGTATATCACAAGTTTTATAGCTTAAAAAGCTCTTGTGTCTAGCACCAGGGCGTTTTAAGTTCAAAAAGTTTTAGAGTTAAGTGATCTAAAGCCTTCTAGAGTTCAAACTTGGTAAATGTGGATTTAGTAACATCTAGTGAGTTGGTTTATGAGTCCTCACTTTAGAAATTTTGCCTACACTTAGGTATAAGCATATCAGCAACAACAGTACTTACTTAGTAAGTACTGCTGTTGTCTATCAATTTTCTAGCTTCTTTTTAGCACTTATAATTAGAAGTTAGAATTTAGTTTTAAGCATCTAAGTAGTACTCTATTAGCTCTTTAATTATATTTTAAGTTCATTTATAAGCTTATAGGTTAGCATGTGTTCTTGACAAAAGTGGTAAGCGTAGCAATTTGGATTTTAGCTTATTTCTTTTTTATTTCTAAGTTCTAGTTTTTTTTATCAAAATCCTTTTATCTAGGTTTGTTCTATATTCATAGAATAGCTTATATTCAAAATTTTAGCTTCTAGGATTTAGTTTTAAGCTAGTTAGCTTAATAGGATTTGCTTAATTTCAGTGATTAGGCTGAACCTTACTTTTTAAGATCAATTTCCTTGTTAATTTGTATATCTTCTTAGGCTTTTTTCTTCTTTTAGAACTCTACTGTACAATTATTAATTTCATTTGCTCGTTGTTTTAACTTTCATTAAGTAATAAGCTAGGAATAAGCCAAAGTTTGAAAAAGTAGAAATTTTAAAGAAAATCCATAGTTTCTGTTGCTCAGATTAAAATGCTTAATTTTTAGCTTATCTAGTGGATAAAAGTTCAAAGAGCTTTTGTTAAAAGTGTAGTATAGAAGCTCAGGTTTAACTTTGTAGTTTTAAGTTTTTGCTAATTTTCACTTTTTAGAAAGCAAAAATAAGCTCAGTCGTAGGGGTCTGTTTGTACTTTTTCAATAGTCTAAGGTTGTCTGTTTTAACTAGAGTGTAAATTTCCATTACTTTTCCCGCCTACCCTTTACTTTCATTTGTTACATTTTCTACCCTGTCTTTTTAGTATAATAAAATAGTTTTAATATTTTTAATTTTAGTTTTAATAAAAATTAGGGTTTAGTTTTTGAATTAGTAAAATTGGGTTCATTGGTTTAATAAAATTGGGCGTTTCATCCCATTTATTTCTGCACATTTTTAGTTGTTTTAAAAACCATTTTTTCTTTATTTTTTCAGTTAAATTGTTTTTTCTAGAATTAAATGGTTTTTGTAATTTCCTTTTTCTAAGAAATTCATAAAAAATAGAAAAATAGTGGAAAATTTAATCTTTTTCCTAAATTTTCTTTTTCATTCTAGTTTTTTGAAAATAAAACTAGAATTTTAGTGTTAATTTTAGAAAAGTTTATTTTTAGTAATTCATTTTCTTTAGATAATAATCATAGAAAATTCCAAAAACTAGTTAAAAAAATTCTAATTCTTTTTCCTAAAATTTTCTTTTTAAATTTGTGATTTTTAGGTATAAAATTTGTTAAAAGTAGTGCTTTAGATTTTAAATTTCAGTGTTTTAGCTCACGTTTTTAATTTTCGTGTATTAAAATTTCGTGCTAGTTAATTGTTTTTAAGTTTCTTTAATCGTTTCTATAGTTTAATTGTGCTATTATATTCGTAGTGTAATTAAAAATTCAAAAATCCTTTATTCATTCTTGTTTTAAGCCTACAAAAAGGAAGTCTACTTCAGCATGATTACAGCGTAACCATACACAAGGGTTACACCGTTACAAGTTCAAATATTATAAATAGGGCCCTCATTCTGCATATTTGACATCAACCCTTCCACCACCGCATCAGGACCAAGCTTTCATAGGTCAAAGAAATCCATATGAAGTTTAGGGAGAAGTCACTAAACTTAATTTTGTATTTAATCATTCATAAACGAGTACTGTAAGGATTATGAGCTTTCGATCAATGAATTCTTCCATTATTTCATATTGTATTGTTACCATGAGTGGCTAAGCACTTCTAGTGCTGGCCTAGTTAGGTAATTGCTATTGTTATGATTCTTGTTTCTTGTTTAATTATATTTTTGTTAGATATCCTTATAGCCTTTCAATGAACCCTGCGTTTTGATAGTATTGAAAGGTAGATTTGATCTTGTTAGTTCTTTTACTAGGCGAACAACTGAACTTAGGATGAGCAAGGTACTAGGATAAGTCGGCATTTATCCCTAGTATAGGAATCGACCCGATTACCACCTTAATTACTCTAAATACTTGAAAAAACACAGGAACTCTTTTAGAGAGGGTTAATAATCTTATTAGGTATAAAACAGCTCTTGTGATAGTTGATACTGTAATAGACTACAAACCAGGCTACTTAATATCAAGACTTTTAAGAAATCTGGGTATCATAGAAGTATAGGACTTTGGCAGTCCTCGAAGTGTCAATGTCAGATTCGTGTGATATTAGAACAGATAATAAAACCGATACGTTAGACATTGCACTTGGATTCATGGTCATTAATTAGTAGTTAATGGAGATAACTAGGTTTGTTGCACGCTTTTCTCTCTATAGTCTTTTTCTCAATTTACTTTTACGCATTTTATTTCCTGTAATAATTCTCAAAACAATTCAAACCATTTTTAAACCTATGACATTTCAAATTATAACTAATCTAAACTTCTAGCTCTGTAGGACGATACTCGAGAATTTACCAATCCTACATGTACTGCACTCGATGGGTGTCTCTGCCCGTTTGTGCGTGTGTATTGGTGAACGTGTGTTTATAAATTTGTAAGAAACTTGTGGAGAATTTATCTAACAAATAAAACGCATCAGTACCCTTCTCCACGTGTTCCTTGATGAAATGGTAGCGGACTGCTATGTGTTTGGTTCTCGAGTGTTGGACCAGGTTTCAGGATATGGCTATGGATGATTTCGAATCACAATAGATAGGGAATCCTTGTTTAAAGTGAAGAGCCATAATCTGTTAGACTGATTTGTCTCCGCATCGCAAAGAAACTTGGGTCACAGTGCGGATGGGGTACAATCATTCTGCTTTAGCCGTTGATTAGCGCAAATTACAGTCTTGTTTCTCGCGAGGACGAGCTCCACCAGCCTTTTCGCGCTAATAGGAGTTCTCCAAAAGTACTCTTGAGGGTTAGTCTCGGACATCCCGCGATTAATCAGCATCTGGGAAAATACAGATAGTTCTCGAAAACCAGAATCCTCATCGTATATTCGAGACACATATTGGACGGTTCCCCAGAGATAATCAACTAGATCCTTTTAACCGACCTTGAGGTAATGTTTCTCGGATGGTTTGAGCCTGGTATCCGGAGCACCATTAAACAATGTAGCATGTTCATCTTTCGTGTCTGCTTGACGTAAGATACCCTAATGGGCACCATCAGGCTTGATGTTTCCGTTCTGCATAGACTGGTGTCCCATTAGTTGTCAAGGTCTAAGGTTGTCTTTGTTCTTCCATAGATGTACCAATGGGGTCACAAGTATCCATTCCATACTTTTTAAGGATTTCTAACACGTGGTTGAACTGGTTTATTAAGATGCCACTAGGGGATTGGTTAACTTGTAAACCAAGGAAGAATAAAATCATCATTTCTCTCATCATGGACATTTCGAGCGGATTTTCATAGGTCCGGGCAAATAAATTGGTATACTTAGGGTTTAGAACAATGATAATATCAGTTGTACGTAGACAAGTGTACGAACTAGGATATCATTATCCGAAGCCGTCTTATAAGATAGCGTAGGATCAAGTATCCGCTTTGTTAGAAGGATTCTATAGGAGAAAGTTTGACAAATTCGTTCGTACCGATTGCCGAGGTGCGTTGCTTTAACCCATATAGTGCCTTCTTTAGCTTGTAGACATGACTTCGATGATCAGCATCGATGAAACCTTTAGGTTGACATACGTACATGTCTTCCTTTAACGAACCATGCAAGAAAGCAGTTTTACGTTCCATTAGGATAAGCATGAACGGATATAGTGTTGAATATGCGCAAACTATGACTGATAGCTTCCCCTCCCGCATGCTAGCACCGGAGCGATGGATTGATTCATAATCGTATTCCTTCGCTTTTGACGGCACACCTCTCACAACCGGACGAGTCTTATTTCTAATGACCGGTGATTCTCTTCATGTCATGCTTGTTTTTGATAACAACATTTCAAGTAAGGTTTTATGTTATCTAGAGCAGTGAACTATATGCCCCATTACAGCAAGCAGTGTGAATTGGAGAGAAAGAAGCTCTTCTGTTACATTGATCTTATCCATTGTGCCTGGTCACTCGGTCATAGCTTCTTTGACATTTCTTGGTTCCATAGTGCTCACGGACAATGCATAAATGCACATTTCACCATCTGTCCGCAGCTGATTCCATGTCAAAACTGGTCGTAAGGGTTCTCCTATCACTTGTTCTAGAGGATGATCCTTAGTCCATTGGTAGTCATATTGGTATGATTGATAAAACGTATGCATGTTCGATGGGTCCACATATTATGAAGATGATGATTCAACAGTGGCATGTGCTTAATTACACATACATGTTCCATTAGAAGAATAACGGACTTAAATGACCAAAAACATACCAAAAATACTTTGTGAGAGTAAACGCGTAAAACCCTAAAAATAAATTGTGAATTACAAAATGTCATACAATGACCTAAAACACGAGGTGTTATAGTTTATGAGACAATACTAAAATTGTTCATGAGGTGGTATCAAAATAAACTTCGAAGGAATCACGTGTCAGTTCATAATGTAATAGTAAGGTGTATATGTTGTTATAACAAATTGTTTACGAATCTATAACAAAATAGTTTTTTTTTTAAAATTTACCCACGAAATAGTTTATTGTGTGGCAGTGATACGTTTCATAAAATCATAATGTTTTAGTAAGCGGTTTGCATGGATAATAAAGAGTTGAAATAAAATTGACGAAATTTTCATAATACCATGATTTGATAGATAATTGGGTTCATTGTTTCTTCCCACCAAAAGACTACATATTTTCTTAATACTAAAAATCTCCAATACAAGCTAGTACATAAATCATGAAGCAAGATATCTATGAGTGCCGTCCGAATTGACTGGTCACGAGCTCCTTGAGTTTCCTAAAGTCCTCTCGGTCCTGACGCTGGGACTCTTGAACCGCAGCCAACTGCTGCTCAATCTTAACACGAGCCTGTCTCTCATGGTTACGAGTAATCTTCTCGATTGCCTCCGTAGTCTTAATCCTAGCACACAATGAAGCATTTTCTGCCTCAGTAATGTCTGCCCTAAATCTCAGAGCCGTCAGCTCCTCCTGTATGGGCACTCCTAATAAATGCTCTTGTATGCCTCGTATAGCATCCCCGTGTTGGGCTTGTGTCCTCATAATGGCCGCTGCAGGAAAAGCAATTGCAGCGACAGTGTAACATCCGAGAATTTTCGAATTTTTAAAGGACTATTTTAATCTTTGATTTTTCTAGTCTGACTTGACCTTTTTGACTTTTGGTCGTTCATTGTCACATAAAAGCCATTACCGCGTGACCGGTAAAATTTTCGGAACATATTTTAAATAATAAATCTTATTTATTATTACATCTCTTAAGGGAAAGCTATTTTTAACTTATTCGATTCGAAAACGAAAAATGATATATATTAATTCATAGTTGATTTATCAAAAACGAACCACTAAAGCACGTTTTCATTATTCGGACACTAAAGCAATTTGATGTAAAACGACATTCCTGACAACTTTTTAGTTTTGACCGAGACCCGAAAACAGTCAGAAAGTGACTGAAATGCCCTCGCAAGATTTTAGAAACACAAAAATAATTAAATTATATTTAATTATCACGTTTTATTAAATAAAAATATTTAATAAAATACTTAGCATTTTAATTAAAGCGTTTGTGGAAAAACGCGAATATACGGGTTAAAAATTTATTTCTATTTTTACTTTCGGAAGAGACGAAACCGGTTCACCAAATAAATAACGAATATCTTTATAAATGTTAGGAAAATATTTATGAAATACTATCAAATAAATACTCATTTTTATCGGAAAAATGATTTGGAAAACAATGGCGCAAGTTTCGTATTTTGAAACATCCGTTAAGTCGCTCAAACGAGTCCCGAACCGATAGTTATCAAAATTATACTAAAAAGTTACAAAATAAACCCTAGACTATTGGGTATTATCATTTCATATTATAAATTTTATTATATATATAAAATTTATATATTAAAATTCATTTCCATCTCATATAAACACACATACATATCATCACTTCTCTCTCTCTCCCCCATATTTTCCGGCCGCCACCACCTCCGGCCGACTTCCGGCCACCACCGCCGCCGGAAAACTTTTCCGGCGGGCTTTTCTGGCCGAGTTTGAAAATGTTGCTCGTGACGCGATCTATCCGATCATCATACTCACTCGCCTCCACGCGCCTTTTCCCCCCTTCGGTTGTCTCAGCCGCGTCACCACCGACGCACGCCACCCACGACACCACCAACACCACCTCATCACCGCCACCCCTTTTCTTTTATGTGGTGTTTCTGCCCCACGCAGCCACTACCTCACCACCATCGCTGCCACTCTGCCACCACCTCCAATACCATCGTCATCATCTCCATGACTTCATCATCATCACCCACAGCCCGCACCTACCACCACACCACAACCGTCGTCATCATCACCACACCGACGCCACCATCATCATCATCATCATAACACCACCACTGTCGCACTAAGGGTGTGTTTTGTTTGGGTTTAAAGCAAAAGGGGGTGCGTCGGGTTGGTGGTAACACTCACCGGGTGCGTCGGGATTGTGGTGCCACCTAAGAAGGGTGCGTTCGGTTTGTTGTTTACACCCGAGATGGTGCGTTTGGAACCGGGTCAGCAGCAATAAGGGCTGCGTTTGGGTTATAAATGCACCAAGGGGTGCGTTAGTTTCGGGACAACCGGGGAGGGCGTGTGGGGTTGGGCCTAACACGCAAGGGTGCGTTTGTTTGGCTACCGCAGGCATCATGGGTGCGGTTGGGTTGTTATTTCACAAAAAGGGTGTTTGGTTCGAGTGCAAAACAACTCACAGCAAGGGGTGTTTGGTTCGGTTATAAAAACCACGCAGCGGGTACGTTTGGTTTGGCGTAGATTAGGGTGCATTTGGTGTTTATAACACCGTGTAGGGTGCGTTTGGTTGGGTGGCAGCCACCAAGGGGTGCGTTGGTTGGGGCTGTCACCGCACAAGGAGGCGTTTGGTATTATGGCAGCCCAACAGGGGTGCGCTTGGCTTGTACTTCCATCGAAGAGGGTGCGTTTGTTTAATGAAACCACGCACAAGGGTGCGTTTGGCTTAACAGCCCACCCACAAGGGGTGCGTTTGGTTGTGTAAATATGACCAAAGGGGTGTTTGGGACAGCGGGCACAGCAAGGGGTACGTTTGGCTTGGATAGGAACACACAAGGAGTATGTTTGGGTTAGCAAAACAATAAAAATGGGTACGTTTGGTTCATGATAAACGGTGAATAAATACAACTTAAGGCTTAATAAACATGAAACTGGATATATATATATATATATATATATATATATATATATATATATATATATATATATATATATATATATATATATATATGTCTATTTCGTCACGATCCCGTCGATGAAAGAACATGATTTATTAATATTTAATGTATATTTTATAATAGTTATAAACTGTTACAAACGTAGGTTGATTAATTATAACGTTAAGACAGGTGGTCAATCATTTATACAAAGTCTTTTTTAATTTTAAAATTGATGTCAAATCTATTTGATTTAATTAATTATTCACATTTATTATATTTACCTGCAAGGTTAAATATATACTTTTTTTTATCTTTGGGATTGTTTGTATTTGTGATTATAATTCATGGTATATGAAATTATATAAGGTTATTTTTCATATGTATATATAAAGAATATATATTACAAGCTTTGCGTAAATATCTTCAATCTATTTATTTAACCAACCACCAAGGTATTACAACTTTAAATCTAGAATATTTTATCAACGTTTCGCGTTGATGTAATCTTCATCGGGAAACCCAAATACATTTTTTTCCTTTAGGCAATTTAATTATTTAACCAACCACCAAACTATTACAACTTGAAAATCTAAATCTTTATCAACGTGACGCGTTGAGGTAACTATCCATCGGGAAACCCAAATACATTATCCTAGGCTAGTGGGATTTAGCCGTTAAGATTAGCTGCAACTTCTTGATCGGGCCGCTTCGTCTACCGTTCGTATTGTGCATATTAGATGCCTATCTATTAATCGTTCTACATCATCGAGGTGAGTTCATAGCCTCACGTTTTACATGTTTTATATATATTTTTGGGGTGAGAACATGCTTGTTTACATATGCATTTACCTGATTGTTTACTCGAATGATTATGGATTAGCTTAGGTTGCATGAATTGTAAATCACTTGGAGGGTGAGCGCGAATATTATAAAATAGATCTATTCGGGATTGACAATCCCCGTTAGGGTGACTAGTTATCACCGTGAACGAACGTTATAGCATGTCGGATTTAAGGTGGAATTCTATAATGGTGCCTTGAATAAGGTGGAATACTATAATGGTGCATTGAATAAGGTGGAATTCTATAATGGTGCCTTGAATAAGGTGGAATACTATAATGGTGCCTTGAATAAGGTGGAATTCTATAATGGAGCCTTGAATAAGGTGGAATACTATAATGGTGACTTGAATAAGGTGGAATACAATCATTGTGCCTTGAATAAAGTGGCATATATATAAGTCTACGTCGCAGTTTCATGAACATAGAGTAATTGTAATCATTGTTTTATACTCATATGGATATTTACTATGCCTTGAATAAAGTGGCAATACATACTTGAAACATTTTGGTGACATTAAATTGGTCATGCATTCTTTATAAATCTTTTGGATAAGATTGGTACTTTTGGTGACATTAAATTGGTCGTGCATTCTTTATAAATCTTTAGGATAAGATTGGTACTTTTGGTGACATTAAA
>BQNB010073143.1:7019-32207 GCA_026074375.1 Tanacetum coccineum
AATAAAAATGACTAACGATGTTAGTAATTTAGGGTTTATGGTGAAATTTGATTTAACATTAAGGATATTTTTGGTATTTTGAAGGTTTTATCCTTTTGTGGGTTGACCAAGGGTTGACCAAGGTTGACTTTGTTGACCTTTTGCTAGAAACTTCCGGCTCTTGTGCACTCTATCCATTCCCGTGTCCGTGTTTGTCCGGTTTTGACCTTTTTGTGATTTTTGCAATATCCGTACCTACACATTCACAAACAACAAAATACACAAATACAAGCATATTTTTGCACATTTTGATCATTTAAGGGTCATTTTTGACATACAAAAGATATGTGATTTCTCACATATCAATCCGCATCGGACCACATAAGTCCATATGAAGCAAATTTAATCATCCTTTGGAACTTGGAACAGTTTTTGTCTTGAATGTGCTTTGCGTTGATGAATGTAGTTGATCCTTAACATATTTCAACTTTGGTAAGCCGTTCACAATATCCTTCTTAGAAAGCAGATTGATGGAGTCGAAGTTAAGATGATAAAGTCTACGATGCCATAACCATGCTTGAGTTGGTGAAGCCTTTGCCAGAAAACATATTAGAGTTAGTGAAGATGTCTCTTTAAGAGAGATTATGTAGAGATCAGATCCACGATTATCGGTAAGTAAATCATTTCCCTAAAGATCTCTCAGAAAGCAAGTAGATTTACGGAATGCAACCTCTAAATCCGCATCACAAAATTGACCAACCGAGAATAGATTATGATTAAGGCCTTCGAAGTAATAAACCCTCTTGATCGTGATGTTTTCTTAAACCAAATCTACATAACCTCTAATTGGAGCAAATTAATCATTTCCAAAATGAACGGTACCCAAATATTTCTCTACGAAATTACACAGCAGCTTGATGTTTCTCGTCATATGGTTTGTTCATCCAGAGTCAACAATGAATAGGATGAGTTGCACAATCTGCAAGAGAATTAGAGGATGATGGAACATTTGACAAATTGGATCCTAAAGTATTTATGAGTTTCAAGACATTAGTTATCCTAGATGCATTATCTATTGTAGGACTAATTCTTGTGTTCACAACTTCTTTCCTAACTTTTGGCACCCATTTCTTTTTCATCCTAGGAATCCATTTATATCCTGATGGGCATTGTTTTACTATCCACCATTTCCATGCCTTAATAGTATTCTCATACAGAATCCTAAAGTAACTCTTGGATTTTGGATAGTGGAATCTGATGCAACTGGTTTCTTATGGGATGTTGCAACAGATTTGTTCGCTTGACTTTTGGGTTTTCTAGTACTAATAGGCACTAGTTTAGGCTTCTTAGTTCTAGCATTCACGTCATTAATAAATTTAGAGACACGAGCATCATGATTCAAATTAAACACACGTTTTTCACAAGTAGCATAAACAACATTAACATTCGAAGTTCTGGACTTTAAACTATCATTACACACAGTTACAAACTTTGTTTTATTAGAAATCCTATGGTGGTCTTCTACTTCTGTCTTCTTAAACATCACTTGAATATTGTTGTACATGACCTTTTCTTTCATTTGAGTGCTCTTAAGCTGTAGCCTGCTAACACTAGTTCTATGAGTTACTCTTGTAGAGGTAGATATGTAAGGATTAGTATTCCTAGAAGTCTGAGGCAACTGTAGTGCTCTAGTTTGTGTTGTCCTAGTGTCAATTTGATACATTCCTGGTTTAATCACATTTGTGTTTCTTACAGATTGACTTGTTATTTGAGGTAAGATCTATGTAGTGACTGGTTTTAACAAACCCTCTAACACATTAGTTTTGGTAACTGACTTTGTCATTTTAAAACTTTTCCTCTCAAGAGAGTCTAAAAAAGGAGTCGATTTTTCTAAAACTGATGGTTTTAGAATCCTAACAGCATTTGATTGTCGAACAACAGATGGTTTATCGAACTTAGTTTCCACATATTTTCCTTTACACTTCTTAATGAGTTTCTTTAACTCACTTATTGCAATGTTCTTGTCTTGCAGTTGAGCTTTCAAATCTTGTATTTTAAAGTATTGTTCACGTTCTTTTAGAAATACAGTTGATCTATTTTGTTTGCAAATTGTGTCATTTTCCATTTTTTTTCTTGACACTGTTGTAAAGCAAGTTCAAGAGAAATTGAGTGTTTTTCTAATTTAGCAAAACTTCGTAAAAGCCCGTTGTAAACTTCTTTACTAACATTTTTAGTTTGTTTAGAAAGCTTTTCTGCAAGACATTCACATTCTTTGACTTTATGAAGATATAGGCATTGCAATTCATTATATGCATCTAAATTAGATAAAGAATGCAAATAAGAACAAATAACATCCTTTGAGACACACCCTTAGAGAAGTAGATCATATATGTTTGAAAAATCAGCTTTGTCAGATTCAAGTTCATCAATCTCTTTCTCAAGAGATTGAACATACTCTAAGTCTACAAGAATCTCCTTTTTAAGTTTACTTACAAATTTAAAACTTTCATTTTTTGTCTTTATTGCAAGAGGCATCAAACACGTTTTCAAAAGTGAGGTCATATCATTAGTAATTGGTGCAAGAAATGCATCATGCGTATGTCTTTCCCAAGCTAAATCAATATTTTTTTTGAAATGATTTATGTTATTAGTCATGACATTATAAGCTTGTCTACTCTTGCTTATTGACTTTCCTGTAGGTAGAAAACCGATGTTTTTAACGATGTTAGGTTTTGTTTTTACAAAATATTTTCTCCACATTTTCTTTCGAACTTCATTTGTGTGTGCCAACTGATCAAGATATTCCCGTGATAGAGGTTTAAAAATTTCATAAGACTGTTTTGTTTTGTGTAGTCGTATGGTTTCACTAGGTCTTTATTCAATTTTGATCTACTCTCTTTTTTAAGAATCAAAGTCTCTTCCCTATCAGGGGCAAATCTGTTTGCAAGATCAGATGTGTCATATGGGATCTCATACAAACATGGCTTTTTAGATTGAGCTTTTTTGAGATACATAGGATTTGCAAAAGTTGGTCTTCCATTATATGTTGAACCTTTGGTAGCTAACGTATGAATGGTTTGAATTGACTGATTTCGTTTATAAAAAATTTCATTCAAAAATTTCAATTGTTTTTCTATCACAATTAATTTGTCAATATCGTTTTCTTCCTTACGTTTCAAATACTTTATTACCTTATTTTTCTCTTTGACAAGACTTTTGTAACTTGATTTTGTTAAAAGACTCTGTTTGACAAACTCATCATGTTTCTCTTTGACAACAGAAATTTCGGTATCCTTTTATTTTCAAACCTTCTTTTATGACATGTTCTTTTTCATCTAATAGTCCTAGAGTTTCTGTCAATTTTCTTTCAAGTTTAACATGTTCAATTGTACGATCATGGTAAGTATTGTACTTCTCAAGCTTAATCTCTTTGTTCTGAAGTTTAATTAGGCATCTATCTCAAGTTCTATAAGACTCCTCAAGACTAGATTTGCACTCTTCAAGTGCAGACTTGAACTTTTGTAATTCATGAGAAAGGTGATGTGTTTGCTTTCTTTAATTTCTTCTGTATCTTTTTGTTTTCATCAATATCAAGTTTTAAATTTTCAATTGAATTAGCAAGCACAACACGCTCATCAACACATTCTTTGGCATTTAGGTCAGCCTGATTGTCATTGTCACACATATATGATGAATCAAGAATGACATTATTATCAACCTTTTCCACCACACATGTGTTATTAATGGAAACAGGTTGCTCAGAATGCTATTTCTCACTGGCAAACACATTATATTCATCGTCAGAATGTACCTTTTCCAATGGCTCAACATCGAAGGATGGTCCTGAATAAGTAGTGTGAACCTCCTGGATCTTTGCCATGTACATGTAATGTGCTTCCAATTCTTGTTCATCGACTTATTCATCTGTGTCCTCTAGCAAATCAGCTTGCTCAACTTGTAACGGAACACCTTCTCAGCTTGTTTGCACAACAACATATTTTCCTTGTGATAAGTGTAATCTTTTGCCCCTTTTGGTTTCCTGCACTCCTTAGAAAAATTCCTAAATTCCTTGTAATTAAAACACTGTATCCCCGTCTGCTACACTACCTGACTGCTTACAGTCTCCCTAGCCCCAGCAACAGTCACTGTCCTCTGATTCCCAAACTGCCTAGTCTGATTGTCATTCTTATATCTTGGAGAAGTATCCACATTCTTGTTTCTGGTGTTTGAAGAAGTTATAAGGTTGTTGTTGGTAGGTTTGTAGATCTTTTTGAAGTATTTTGCAATGAGTGCCAAGTTTTTTTGTATATCCTTGTCTCTATGAGCTTGTTCTGGATCACTGTCTTCTTAGAAGCTGACTCAGAAAGGAGTTGTGATTGGTTGGACTATCTCTTTTCCTTTATTCCTGGTAGTTGCAATGTAGGTCTGGAGGAAGATGATTGTTTTTGATGCTGTGCATAAGAATTTATGAGATTTGGTGTCTTGATAATAAGTATTGTGGAATTGTTAGCAGCAACACAAGTGCTAGTGATTTTGCATGCCTGGCTATCTTCCCAACACGGATTGGTCATTAACTTCTTTCTGAGTAATTGTTTTAGAATTCAAAGAGCTGTGATATATACCTTTGTCCAAGTAACAGTTTGCTTGACACAATTACAATCTCGACCATTCTGTTGAAGTTTTTAAAGAAACGGAAACATTTCGACGATTCATAGTAGCAACTCTCAACTGTTTCTCACCATTTCATTCACCATTTTTGTAAAATCTGGAGTAGTAATGACGTAATTTAATTCGTCTATCTCTTGAAGTAAATTTGCCAAACTCCCAAAACAAACTAGTCTTGACATCCTGCTTGTTAAGAGATTCACTATGTTGTAGCCTTTCAATGGCGATCCACATCTCATAAGGTGTGTTGGATGCATAAACAGTTGAGTAAATTTCATCACCAATTCTATTTATTCAAAGCAAATTGAAATTGCAATCCTTTTCTGCATCAAATAAGCTTGTTAGTCAGGAGAGATATTTTGATAGTGTCTCAAGAACCGGTATGTTCTTCAACTCCGTGAGAGTTGATCTGTTGCAGGTTTGACCTGGAATTGTAAACAAGTATAAAAGGTTGTAAAAGGACCTGGAGAATGCATTTCCGCAAGGCTTCACCGTTAGGTCTTGTATCAACAGATCTCTTCTCATGAAACTCGATGACCAACTAAGCATAATCTTCCTAAGGAGCTAGCATTGGTGATCGATCTATTGAACCAGCTCCATGATGTACTTATGCATTTGATGTCTGTTGTGAATCTTGTAGTCAGAGTTAGTCATGATGAATGGTTGGTGTGTTATGAAGTAAAGATGATATTAAATGAATCTTAAAGCCAGGTAAAGTAATGTTTGTTGTGGATTGGTGATGAAGATCTCTAGTTCATAGATTTTGCAATTCTCTTGATTTAACCGAGAAAAAAATGATACTTTCGCAAGATTTTCTAAATCTAGAAGAAATCGTAAAAATAAATTGTGTCTTTGAAGTCGAATTTTTTTCAGGAAATTTAGGGTTTTCAAAAACTGGGAATTTCCCTTAGAACCGAAAATTTCATAATTTACCAAAATGAATTTCAGTGTCATATTTTCGCTTTGAATGGTGTTGACATATTACGCGACGATTGTATTTAAGACATATTTCGTACAATTAAATCAATTTTGGAAGAGTTTGGTTCTAGATAATGTAATATTTTGCAAGCTTGTGATCCCTGTGTATTTCGCACAAAAAAAATAAATCGCAACAACCTATTTCGCGACCAAAACTTGTTCGCAACCACTTAATAAAATATTGGCAGAGTTTCAATTTCTATGTATGTCATATTTCGACAAAACTTTGTAACAACATGTTACATAAATCGCTTACTATAAATCGCAAACACCTTAATTATAAGTCACACATTACAATCGCACCCTCAAACATAATTCGCACAGCTTCAAAATTCTATTCACATACGATTTAGACAAACATATATTTGGTGTGATTTATTTATAAGAATGTCTATCATTTCCACAACATATATATCATTTCCAAGCTATATCATCTCCACAAAATATATCTTAGATCGAATGGTAGAAAAGAGAATGAAGTTAGAGAGAGAAAGTAGAAGGCATATTGAACAAAGTGTGTGTTTCTTATAATGAACAACCACCTTCTCCCTTTTGGAAGAATGAGGTATTTATACGCTCGACGTGGTATTGGCCCCTTAAAGCCGAGTTGGTTTAGTGAGATGTGGGTTGGTTCCTTCGGAGTTTGCTTGGGCTTTAGCTCGATGCACATACACTATTAGATTAATAAACGAGCCCAATACCCTTTCTAGCCTATTACAACATATTATATATAAAGACCGGAGCCTTACCCCGTTTCGACTCTTAATATTTTTGAGGCTAACAACGGCTCAAAGTAATTTTAAAATATATACCATAAATACTTTATATGTGAAGTTTTCATTCTTTTCACATTTTGTTACTCCTTCGTGTTTGCGTCTAAACTCTTGCAATACCTTACCTTTTTACCCATTAGCCTAAACAATACCCACTTATACAAAATATAACACCAAAATTTATACCACTAACTCTTCCCTTATGTTATGTATAACGACTCAACACATGGACATATGTCCATGTGGTGAGTCATCTTGCTAATGTGTCTAATTAGGACACTTAGAGGACACCTGTCTTATATCATATGCATGTCTTGATATATACTTACATATATCTCAAATCATTCTTACAACACAACAAAACTTGCTCTCCTTTCTTCCTTCTTGTCATAATCACACAAGCATCAAACATCAACCATATTTAATAATGGATAGTTCTTGATCATCAAAGGTTAACTATCAAAGGTTCTTGGTTAAAATCTCATCAATACATAATCAAGTCTCCTCATCTTGGGTTAGAAGTGGTGCTCATAAGGGTTCTTGAAAATTTTATGATTATGGGTTGAAGAAACTAGTAAAGCTTGGTTGATTTTGTTGTAGCTTTATCTTCATTTATTTTCTTGTAAGGAAAATTGTTCCATTGTTTTATTCTTACTTTCCTAGTAAGTTATTTGTATTAACATATGTATTTTCTGAGTTTATTAAGTATTTCATAGATTCTATATTTTTATATGTAAAGATTAGCATTGTACAAAAATGTTTGGATCAAGAACTTGGTAAAAATATGAGTTTTACAACATTTGATTTAGGACAGTTTGAGGTTGGTAGGTAAATAGAGTAAACTGTAGAAATTCGTGAACCTTGAGGCTTGGATAAAAATATAGTGTTGTATAGCTTTATCTTAGCTTCATCTTCCCTTGTGGCATTCGTCGTGACGATACCCGATGATTAAACTAGAAAATAAACGGCAAAAGTAGTCAAAAACTGCACACCGGATTTCATTGGGTTATAACTCTTAAAAATTGTATAAAAGTCACTGTTGGAGTAAAAAGAAAAGTTGTAGAGGACTCTTTGACTTAAATTTTGACGTTTGAATCAGCTCTAAAGGAATTACGGTTTAGGAGATACGACTATTTTTCCAAGGCTGTAGTAATCTGGAAATCTACCAACTTTGACACTTGTTAACAAAATTGCCATTTGACCACATTTTTATAAAAACTGAAGTGATCGAACCCACATATCAGATAAATAGACTCGTTTACCTTTCCGTAAGTGTAAGAATCGAATGGGGATCATTTACGGTTTAGGAATTATGGGTTATTGAAGTGGCTAAAATCTGAAAATTTCAAACAGCCCATATTTTTTGGGCTTATAAATATTAAGTTTGACATTAGTTTTAGGCCTATTAATTTATAAAAATTTCAAACTCTAAGTACAATGTTTAATCTAAATAAAAAATTTATAAAAAACTTATTTGCATTTATTTGTGTAATATTTATAAATTCTAAGACGCACTTTCTTTTTAGGTTGCTTTTAGAGCTTTTCTCGACTCTTTGTTGCTTATTTCTCGTAAGTGCTATCGCTTGCTAAAGGTGAGTTTACGGCCCCTATTTTTATATGTTTTATACGTTTTGAGGTGATTTGCAAGATTATTACGTATTTATGAAAATTTTGGACTATTTGGACATTTTGAGCTATACTGGACTATTTTTAAACTTGATAAATGCTTTTGAGCATTCGTGAGTCCCTATTTTACTACTCTCTATTTTAGGAAACATTGCATACCATGAACTGATTTTTAAATCTGTTGTTTGCCATGTTAAGATTTTGCGTACAATTTTATATACGCATGAATTTACTAAATTGAGACTTCGTGTATTATCTTATGATATACGTATGATTTGTACATTGTTGGACTTCGCATATTATATTTATAATATGTAAGACTTGGTTAGCATTAAACTTCACGTATTATATTTCTAATACGCGTGACTTTTATTAAAATAAGACTTTGTGTATTCTGTATGAATATGTAAGGTGCATAGATATAGTGCTAGGTGTGTGGGATCGTGTTCATTCCCCTCACCTGATTAAGTCCCCCATTGGGTTGTTGTTCTTACCCAGGCCTTACATACTTTATGCGCTCCATCATTCAGGAGTGTAAATATATAGATAGCGCTATTAGAGGTCAGCCAACCACTCTTTCCAATGTTCAGGAATTGCATAATATTTATATATAGGGGCAGTCGTTCATTTGTGCATCAACACTATATTTTATGCGTGTGTATTTTATTTGTGCATTTTACTTTAATATTAACCAAGTGGCTTTGAACATTTAGACTTATTATTATCGTACATATCATTATATCATGGAATTATGTGTGCATTTATACGATACAAGTCTTGTATGGATGGGGCTTGTATTGGGATAAATTCATATGACTCTGCCCATGATGTCTTCTTTTTAAAAACTATATTTTGAGACTTGTTCTTTATCATGGAAGAGTAGGTGAATGTATATTTATTACAAGTCTTGTATGGGCGGGACTTGTAATAGGATAGATTCACAGGACTCTTGCCATGAGGACTTATTTATAGATGTGTTTTTACTACATTTTTATAAACCCGTGTACTCACTAACTATTTTCATAGTTGGTTTGTTTTCTCTTGCATTTCAGGTGATTATCAGTAGTTTTCTTATGAAGGCATTGCATCATGGTCTCACCGTGTCGTCTCTTTTAATCTGTGTGGTCAAGACTATGTTTTTGATGAAACTTAAATCTTATGTTTAAACGCCAATGTTCGACGAAGACAATTATGGTATTATTGTACTATTTCTTTTAAATTAAATTATGGTGTTGTACTATTACCATATGCTTGTGCCTTGAGGTGTCACACTCCGTGTTTTTACTTTAACAGGGTGTTACAAATGACCATGTCAACATGCAGACACTACCTTTCCAGGAAGGCCCCACACAGTTTCAGGAAGAGCAACGAGCAGTAAAAGCCAGTCGGTTTCAAGAGTAGAGGAACCTAAAGCGATATGGAGGATCTTAGGTTACAATCAAGCAGACGACTTTCTTACACCAATGTAGACTAAAAAGTTAGGTGCCAGAGGGTACAACACGAGGAGCATAAACAAAATGTCCAGGTATCGCCTGAAACTTGAGATGACTCTCAAAAACTATTTTCACTAAAAACTTCTATCAACTTGTTATTTTTCAAGGTTTTATAGTTATTAACCCTGAAACTCGAGATCAATTTGGTAAAGGTTCATAATTATCCCAACTTAAATCATTTAGGACTTACTCAAAGTCGGAGTTTCATGCTCAAAACTCGACTAAGATTGTGAGTCTTTTATGTTTTTGTAAACATGACTATATATGTAATTATGTATTATGTGTATTTATATATTAACGAACATAAAAAAATAAACGCACTCAAATATAATGTACTTAAAAAGTCGAGCTTGAGTTAACCTTTATTTCATTTGGGTCTTGCATATGAAAGAGTCAAGCCTAAGTTGAGCCTAAACTTGTAAAATATGTCACAGATCAAATTGGAGCTGAACACATAAGACTCAAAACAAACATGAGCTTTGGCAGCCTTGGGTTTGACTTGGCTCCAAAACTAATTATTTATAAAAGACGTTAAAGTAGAAAATTTTCATTACTAAATACATTATGTGAAAGGATTATGTGCAAGTACACAACAAATCTTTCACCACTGGCCTTCACAGAATTGCCGAGGGGTTAAACGGTAATTATCCTAAATTTATATATTTTTCAAAAGATAACTATATAAGCAACAAAAAGCAAAACCCGAAACCCTATGGGTATATGGTAAATCGGCCGACCCTTATAAGGTGAGTTTAACGTATTATCAAACTCATATTGCTTGTAGGTTAAGCTAAGGACCCTCTAGAATATTCCTTGGTGCCCTATAAATACCAAGACAATTCTAAGGATCTCATAACTCATAACCAAACCCTAAAATCTCTCTCTCCTCTCCTCTTTCTCTTGTCCGATCAAACCAAGGAGGGTTTCACCCTCGGTCGATCCAAGTCGACACAACTAAATCGACTTTAAACGATTTAGGGTTACCTTGATTTTGTACTCACCTAACTTGCGTAGGTTTGAAGCCCTAGTTCTATCTGTGTAGTACTTAATATGGTCAAACCAAGAAGAAAAAGGAGATCCCCTACATCTCACTGATCAAGAAGCTTATGCAACTATATGAAGCAAGTAATGTTTTATAAACACCCTTCATACGTGTTTAGGATTGGGTTATGTCAATGATTATGAAAGAATGAAAGATCTTTCTAGCTAGGGCTTGTCTGGCTACATGGCCACTGTGTGTTTACTTTTTCGATGTGCATGTTTTATTGGCCATGTGAGATAACACCGGATACTTATAGTGGTATTAGAGCCACCATAATCATATATAACCTATTTAGGGTTCTTAGTAATTTCTAGTATTTTCATAAATATTATGACTTTAATTTTTGTTATGCATGGTTTGGTCGATTTTTGTATTAGTATGGTTTAAGATTTTTGCTTTTAATGACAACTAGGGTTTCATCATCCGTGCAAATAAATTATGGTTTCAAGTTTTGATAACAAGGACTCGACCCATTAGAGTTTTTTAGACACTAAAGAAGTTGATTCTCATGAATAGTGAGTATTCATGATCAAATAAAGAAAACCCTAATTGGTTGTCATAAAGATTAATAACTAGGTTCTTATTATCAAATTAGATTTTATGTGTTAGATCACACAAAAATGAGTCATTAGGGTTTATTAAACCCTAAAGGTGTCAACTTTATGAGGATACAAGGGTATCTGAGATTAAACATGAAAGACCCTAATTCGGGCTAATAATAAAACTTAGGTTTACTTATTTTTCTTATGTTCTAGATTAGGAAATCTTTTTGTGATTTAGGGTTTTTATGTATTTTTAGAATAATGATAATTTTTCTAAAAATATGCTAAAACTATTTTCGAAACCCTAGGTTGCCAAAAAACAATCACATGCTAACAAGATTGCTTAAGGAACAGGAAAAACTTATCAAAGTTTACCAAAACCTATGGGTTTAATCATGTTTCTTTGCCAGATGGGATCATGAAATTCGACAAATACAAATCAAGGTAGCCAAACAAAGGGTTTCCATAAACTGATGAGACTTTAGTATTACCCAAGTTGGAATCCGGGAATCCTGAATTTGAAAACTAGGGATTTTAAGTTAAGCAAATAACAGGGTTTTAAGAAAAAACATTTTTTATTAGAAAAATTCCATAATAACATTTTCTAAATATAAATATGGAGACTTAGGGTTTCTTGTAACCTTAGTCACACACTTTCACAATTTTAAGTTTTCTAAACCCTAATTAGGGTTTGTAAATTTTAAAAGACAAATTTTCCAAAACTGACAATACAAAGGAATAAGGTAAGAATCATCAATATTGGAGACTGACATGTTGCATTAGAATGCAATGATGCGGGTGAAACTCGTGGTTTGCATGTACTAATAGGATGAGCTATATACGCGGAGCATGTGCATATATAGTAGGTCCTAGCAAACCAAGGCTTAAGTTTATTTCAACAATAATTTATTATCAGTATTTTTCTACTTTATTGTTAATCATGCATGACACGAGTCCAAGCCACAAGACCAAGATATAAATTGCATGGTTATGATGTAGAGATTGTTGGAAATGGTTATCTAATAACCCTAATATTACACATAATATTCTACAAGCTACGCAGCGGAAATAAACACATATAGAAACTATAATTAACATAAAACATAAACGAAAAATGTACCTCTAGCAACCAAGCTAGTGAAGAAACGAGAGCTTCTTAAGAATACGCATGTGTATTAAACCATGTGAAACCGAAACCTTTTGAGTTGCTAAAATAAACAACTTCTACGTGTATCCACACTACACGTTAACCAATATCACTCGAAAGCTAGTTCCACGAACCAAGGAACAAGAATACTAGAAGTAGTCGAGCTTGTAGAAACTAGAAGGGGGTTGAATAGTTTACAGGTTCTTTTACGTTTTAAAAGTTTGCTTTCAAAATACTTAGATTCGAGTAGTGTGTTCAACCAATCAACAATATGAATCAACAAAGTAAATATCTAAACTAATGCTAAATAAAAATCACAAAAATATAAAGAGACAAGAGAAGGAACAATCAAACCAAGACACCAAGATTTATAGTGGTTAGGCTACGAAGCTCTTCTTCGCCCTACTCCACTCCCCGAGTATCCTACTCGAGATTTTACTATGTCAACAAGCTCCCTTCAGGCGGAGAAAACCGTTTACACGTCGCTTACGTTATTTTCTAACACTAAGCTAAATGTCGAGTCCTAATCTTAGCTAGAACCAATTTACCACTTCATAAACACTATACCACTCACAAGAACTACACTATCAGATTTACACTAAACCGAATCACACAATACACAATAAAAATTACAATAGAGATTTGTTACCTTTATTTAAAGAAGAATAAAGATAGATCAATAAATAACAATTCATTCCATGGTGAATACGAATGTCTTTCTCCTTGCACTTGATTAAAAGGAGAGATGAGAAGAAGAGATTAGATCACTTGAAACAAGATCTAAGAATGTTAGTGATCAAGAGATTTAGAGAGAGAAAGTTATCTGAAAAATTCGTGTAAAGAGGTGTATTTTTCTGATGGGAATCAAGTAGTATTTATAGGGAGGAAACCCAACGGTCACTGAGGGCGGTCCCGGCGGTCCCAGATATATCTAGGGGCCGCCAGACCTATAAGGGGGCCTCCCAGTAGACTACGCTCCTATTTTTGTCTTTTTGTGAGGAAGGTTGTATCTGTTATGAAATCTTCCATTTTGGGGGAGAAATTTAAATTTCAAATTTAAGTTTTAAATAAAACTTTTCTTTTAATTAGAAAATATTTTGTATAATTATTTTTGTGAAATACTTTTGTAAAAATGTGATGGTTAAGAGAAAAATATTTTCTTGATCACTAATCATGCTTAATGATTTGTTTGTTCATACCTTAAGTGATTACTAACCTTCGGAATAGAATTTTGCGATTAATAATTTGTAAACGTTTATTTTTATCGTAAAAGTTTTTACATTTTGTTATTATCAAAACATTGAGATGTCAAAAAATATAAATAACGTTTTTAGACATTATTTGTATTAACAGTCTTCCCCTTTTTGATGATAACAAAATATAAACTCATTTTGTATAAAATTAAAGGTTTCAAATTATTAATGAGTTTTCATTCCATTTCTCCCATTTTTTGTCAAATTCAAAAAGGATGATCTTTGAGTTGTTGTAGAAAGAAAGAAGTCGACGATATCAAGACTCCCCCTTGATGTATACTCCCCCTCGTTCGGGGCACCAAGGGATCGATCTTACAAAAAATGTTTGCTACAAAATAAAGTTAAAGGTACAAGTGCAAGACAATATATTCTCAACTAGTAGCACTCATATCAATTCATGCATGTTAAATCATAAAGTGGCTTCATTCATTACTTAATAAGCTCATACATGCCGCATAGTTACCATCAAGCACGAATGAGCTAATATTAACAAAGAATATAATTCATTCATACATTACACCATAATCTAAACATACTACATAAGGTAGATAAATTTAATCATGACATAAATCTTAGATGATCCTTGATTCATAGGAAATGACTTTGACCAAAAGGGTTAGGGTGACCAATTATGAGGTAATATGGCCTAGTTTTCAAGGGTGAGATGGAGAGAGTGAATTCATGGTGGAGGTGAGAAGACACTCAATGTGAGCAAACATTAGGTTCATCTCATCCCTAAGAGAAAAGATAAGATTTTGGTTGTAAAAGCAACAAAGACAAGTTGACCCATGATAGTCATCATAGTTGAAGTAAATGGGATGACCTATGAGAGGTGGTTGAGGTAGTGGTTGTGGTGAAGGTGATGATGGAGTATCAAGAATGTGATCAAGAGGAGTGATTAGTGACAAAGAAAATGTGATATCCAAAGAAAGATGACTTTGAAGTGGTTGAGGGTGTGAATGTCTAGGATGAACATCAGAGATGTTGTCAAGCAAAGGGTTCAAAGGTTGAGGAGAAGTTGGTTCATTTGAGGATGGTGGTGAAATTTGAAGTTTTGATTGAAAAGAAGAAGATGTGTTCTCTTGGCTTGATGAGGTTTGATTGGTGCATGGAGTTTTTGATGGTTCATTTGGAGGAGTTGGAGATGAAGAAGTTGTTGTAGGAGAAGGTGTGGTGGTGACATATTCATCACTAGAAATGTTAACAAATAGTTGTCTAGGAAGGATTATGGTTAGTTTGATTTTTCATAGTAAGGGTTAGAAGAAGAAGCTTGAGTAGAATTCTGGTGGATGGTTTTATTGAAGAGATGAAGATGATAAGAAGAGTGGGAAGGATGGCTTATTTAATTAGAAAGCATAGGATTGAAGTGGCAAAGCATGAGGATTAAGAGGATAGATTCCAAAAGTGGTTTAGCAAAATGCAGGAAGTTTAAAGCTGTGCTAGAGAAGAGAATAGCAGAGCACAAAAATCAGTTTAGCAAAATGCAGGAAGTTTAGCTGGGCCTAGAGAAGAGAATAGTCAACTGCACAGAAAATCAGGTAGTCACAGTAAAATTTCCGTGACTCTGATGGCGGTCCTATAATTACGTGGCGGTCCCAGATATATTAGGGGGCCGCCCAGTATTTACAGGGGCCGTTTTCTGGAGGAGCAAAAATTTTAAAGTTTTTCAAATTTTGTAAAACATGTCTAGAAAAAGTTTCCTAAATGTTTTCTTTTGCAGTCAATCCTATTTTACCAGGGATCATCTAATATCTAACAATCACATTCACAAGATTAACTATTCTAAATTCTATTAAGGAGACACGTATAGGTATATGAACTAAGAGATAATCAAGCATGATATAAGTAACCATATTGTATCAAGGTGCATGCAAACAAGGGTTTAGGATGATAAAAATGAAATGATCATCCAAGGCAAGTTATATTGCCTGTACTACATTCTAAGTTAATACTAAATACAATAGATTAAGTACTTAATCATAATAAGATAGTAAATAGGATTAATAATGTTTTATAGCAATTTTCCAAATTGCTCACTTCTTCATGTTCTTTCATAAGTTTCTGAGGCCTTTCCCGATTGACCTTAATCCACCACGATGCTTATCTCAAATTTAAACTTGACGGTTGATGATTTTGGTTTGGCGAGTATAAAATGGTTCCATGTGAGGGTCAATGTTAGGTTTGTTAGATTCTTGATTAATTCTCAAAGAATCAAGGGATGAATCTTCGAAGTAAGAACATTCTCCTTCACATGGAATGGAGAGAATTGAGGCAAATGACTTGAGTTAAAATTTAAATGTTCTTTTTAATGCTCAGAATTTTAAAAATATATTTTGATCATTGTCTCTAGTAATCTCTATTGAAGAATATAATTCGAGCAAAAATCTTGGGCAAATCCCTTCGTGGAGTTCACATATATTTAGTAGTTTGATCATTTGAAACATGATTTGAATATTATCATATTTAGTAGATTCAGGATATACTGGACGACCTTCATGAATTAATCTACATTCTAGGTTTCGAATGAAGGGTTTTAAGTTATTAGGAAGATAGTTTTCATTTGAGATTGTTGGAATGTATGATTTGGTGTACCGTAGTTCTTCTTCCAACGTCATTTCATCTAATTAAAAGAGTGACAATTTTAGTAAGGTTTTCGCATTGAAAAAATATATCGTGTGTGCTTAATTGTGACAAATGTGGAGTAACGATTAACTCGACCTAAAAATAAAATCCTAAGAGTTAACCCAAACGCTCCTTAATTTGATTTTGCTCATCTAAACATGTCAAAAAATACATATGAATTATGTATCTCGACCTTTGTTCATGAGATCATTATGCATGTGTTTAAAAACGTTTTTAAGTTGTATTAACAATGCATAACAACAATTTTATTATGTTCCTAACGTGAGTGATTTGAAAATAAAATTAGGGTTTTGGTTCGAAATCAATTTTTTTGACAAACTCACTAGTGTATGTAAATCCCTATGTCCAAGGGAAGCATATTAGTAATACATTGTATCATAGTAGTCCTAATTGTACAAAATTAAAAGAAAAATGAAAAATCCTAAATTTTAATTTTTGTGTTCATCATGAACCCTAGACTCAAATAGAAAGAAAATAGATAAAATGACTTACAATTGATGATCTTTATGATGTTAGGAATGATTGTAGGTGTTGATTAGATCTTCAATTAGTGTTTTAATGGTTGATTTTGAGTTTTGGGTTGTTTTGGTTCGTGTTCGTTGCTGCAGCAGGGAGAGGGGGTGTTAGTTTTTGAGTTTTGAATTTTTTTGACTAAGTGTGGATTTTGGTGTCTGCTGGAGGTGGTCTCATATCGATCAGGGAGCCGCCTGAAATAGGTTGGGGGGCGCCTGAGATATGGGGCCGCCCGTATTATAGAATTTTTTAGACTTTTATTTTTTAACACGAATTTACTAGGAAGCGTGACTAATTAATTTGCATTTCGCGAATGAAAAAATATCTAACTAGCTTCGGATGAAATAGTTAAATTGTCACGACGCGGAATGCAACGCGGACTAGAATTGAGACAGAAGAAAGAGAAGCGGACTAATACGATTTATGGAATGTGTTCCATCATTCCTAAACCAACAAGAGTTAGGATAGTTAAAGAATCCGTTTACGGGGTCGTAAGATGTCCGGCGATGTTGTCGACGGACGGCACTTTTTCGATTGAGATATCTCCTTTCTAGACATTATCTTGAAGAAAGTGGTGACGAATTTCGTATGTTTGGTTCAAGAATGTTGCACCGGGTTTTGCTAAGGTCAATCGCGCCTTTATTGTCGCACATGATAAGACGTCGTCGAGTCGAACGTCGTAGTCGATAAGACTGTTATCTATAGGCTGTTTGACATGCCTTTTCGGTGCTTACGTATTCGGCTTCGGTTGTGGATATAGCAAGAGCGGGTTGTTTCTTCGAGAACCAACGATGTAAAAAACATCCACGGAACGTATAAAATACCGCTAGTGCTCTTTCGGTCCACATAATCTCCCGCATGATCAAATCGGCATATACTACATGTTTCTATGCCAGTCCCCTTTAGGATACCATAATCCTAAGTGCGTAGTGTCTTTAATGTATCGGAAAGATGACGCTTAACCTCTTCAAAGGTGAGATGTTTTGGGGAGCCTCTTGAAGCGGGCACAAGGCTGGACATAAACATGATATCGGTCTAATGCCGTTAGTATAATTAACACTACCTTTCAGCCGCCCCCTGCCCCCCCCCCCCCCATCGATACTTGGTACTATCTACCGACTAACACTCTTCGTCTTTCGTGAGTTTGGTATCAGAGGACATGTGGGTTTATTGGTTTAGATTCTTTTAAGCCAAATTTCTTAAGCATTTCTTTAATATATTTGATTGATTAAAAGAATGATAAACAATCTTCCATTTGTTTTATTTGTTGTCCAAGGAAGAACTTAAGTTTACACATCATGCTCATCTCAAACTCGTCATGCATGATTTTGGCAAATTCATCACACCATGTCTTGAAAGTCGTGCGAATATAATGTCGTCGACTATATGAACGATGATGAGATTTGACCTTTCTTCTTTGTAAAAGTTGTGTTATCTATAATTCCCATTTTGTATTCATGTTTAATAAGAAAATCTTTTAATCTATGTTGGGATTTACAGATTTGAAGATTACAAAACCTATTAGACGAAATGAAGAAAGAAGAAACAATGAAGGACCAAATATGTAATTGTTTAGTTAGCTTAGATAGTAAGCTAGGGTTTGGTTGTAAACCCTAGCCACCTCTATTATATAAAGAGGGTTTTAGTTAGGTTAGCACTCACCAGTTCCAGTAACAATGTAGATCAAAGGGGTGTGTGTGTGTTAACTAGGCGTCAAGCCTTATAAGGCGTCTAGGTTTTTTGTTAATAGTTAGCTAGTTTCTTTGTTAATGATTAATGAAGAAAACCTTATTAGTAACTTTGATCTTGTTCTTAATTATTATTCCGCTGTGTTTTGATCATTGTTATTATACCCTAGTTGAGTCCAGATCTTGGATTCTACAAGTGGTATCAGAGCCTCGTGGCTCTTGATCTAGGGTTGATAAGGTTTTCATGTAAAATTATTTTTCTGTTATTTTTAATAAAAAGGCGTATTGGGCAATTAGGGTTTTTATGCAAACCCTAATTTGTTTAAAGGCAGCAGCAGTAATGACACATGAAGGCTTCTAAATTGATGATCTGATCTGTGACGTGATCATGATGGTATTTATGCTTCATTCTTGTTCGAAACGCAGGATCCATGAATTAGCGACAACTTTGCTACAGAAAAAGTGTCGCTGATGGATATGGGACAGATCTATGACAGTTTTGCAACAGCTATGTGACTGATTAGCGACAGAACAGTGACAAATCATGTGTTGCTAAAGCATATGGGAGGAAAGGAGATGCTGTTTTGTGAAGATTTTGCGCGATTTTGTGACACTTTTAAGGCGTCGTCTGGATACTTAAAAAAGAAAAAAGAAAAGAAAAAAAAAGGTATCTATACGAGTTATATGTTTGTTTCTGCTGTTTTAGTTTATCTACTTTATGGGTCTGCTGGTGGACATGTGATAACAGCAGCAGGTGGTCGTAGTTACAAAGAAAACAGCAGGTTTAAAAGAAAAGTCGCAACAGGTTGTTAAAGGATGTGTGTATAGGTGTGAATGATGGCGCGTCTGTGTGTATATGGTTTGGATTGCTAGTAAAAATGAATAACTTTTCAATTTAATAAATTCAAAATTTAAATTAAAACCATAAATTAATCATAAATTCATAAAATATTTTATTTTAAATTGAAAGTAAAAATAAAATCATCAATATATTTCAATAAAAAATAACCAACAAACAAATCAAAAATTATATAAATTATTAATAGAACTAAAAAACTTACTACCATACAACCACTAAAACAACCAAAAAAAAAAAAAAAAAAAAATAAAAAACCAACCACACCTAAATTTTATTTTTTTTATTAAAAAACCCCCCCCCCCCCCCCTTTTGGCTGAATCTGAGTACATGTAAGCATATTCATTTGTTCTGATCACACTCGGTAATTCCTACTGGTCACTTGGTTCTTGCTGGTTTCATCATGTTCCTGCTGATTGCTGGTAGTTCATGGTTCCTGCTGGTAGTTCCTGCTGGTAGGCTTTGTGGTTCCTACTGGTCTGTTTACGGTTTCTTCTGCTAGCCTTGTCCGATTTTGCTTGTTTATGCTGCTAGTATTGTTCGATATTGGTCCTCAGACGCCCTTGGGTCTTGAACAATGATGTCGTGTATAGTTCGTTTTGGAGATTCAGTCCTTGATATAATTCTTGATTGGAACAGTTACGCGCTCTTTACAAATATTTTGGGGGGCATATGATACCATACAGTTCATGATATGATCATCACAAAATTCGAATGATCATAAGCATTGAGTGGTTTCTGGTTGATCCGTCTGAGCTCACCGAGACTATCGGCCATTGCATGTAATCGCCATGCATATATTGATTACAAGAATTATACAAAGACATTTTCTTACAAGATATTGTAATAAGCATGTCTTTTTCACTGAAGGAAGAGATGATCTATGCTACTGAGTTCATGATTCAAGCAGATGGTTAGTATATTTTTAAGGGGAAGCTTATTGTTCAAAAATACTTAACCATCTACATGCATCACTTGAGGGGAAGCGTCTACGAGTTGCACAAGACCCCTATTAGATGATTACAAAAGGGGAAGAAGATTTATGGTGTGCAGCTTATTATTGTGATGACATGTTTTAGCATTGTTTCTTCATGTAGGTTGTTTTGTAATATCAAATAGGGGAAGATTGTTGGGATTTACAGATTTAAAGATACAAAAACTATAGACGAAATGAGAAAAGAATAAACAATGAAGGGGCCAAATATGTAATTATTTGGCTTAGCTTTGATTAGTAGTAGGGTTGGGTTGTAAACCCTACAAGCCACCTCTTATTATATAAAGAGGTTTTTGTTAGGTTAGCACTCACCAGTTCCAGTAACAATGTAGATCAAAGGTGTGTGTGTGTGGTGTGAACTTGGTGTCAAGCTTTTATTTGTAATCCAAGGAAGAAGTTAAGTTCACCCATCATGCTCATCTCGAACTCGACATGCATGATTTTGGCAAATTCATCATACATGTCTTGACACGTCGAGCCGAATATAATGTCATCGACACATATTTGAACGATGATGAGATTCAAACTTTTCTTCTTAGTAAAAAGAGTGTTATCTACCGTTCCTATTTTATATTCGTGTTTAATAAGGAAAGATTTTAATCTATCGTACCAAGATTTGGGTGCTTGTTTAAGACCATATAAAGCTTTCTTTAATTTATAAACATGATTCGGTTTTTCAAAATCAATGAATCCCGGAGGTTGTGCTACGTATACCTCCTCATTGATAAAACCATTCAGGAATGCACTTTTTACTTCCATTTGGAATAGTTTAAAATCTAAAGCACAAGCATAAGCTAATAATATCCTAATCAACTCAAGTCTAGCAACTGGGGCATAAGTCTTATCATAATCGATGCCCTCTTGTTGATTATAGCCTTGAGCAACTAACCTAGCCTTATTTCAAGAAATGATACCGTTCTCGTCTAACTTATTTCTAAACACCCACTTAGTTCCTATGATTATCGTATTCCTAGGTAGCGGAACTAACTCCCAAACGTCGTTAGCAATGAATTAATTTAATTCTTCTTGCCTAGCGACAATCCAACTTTTATCCGCTAAGGCTTCATTCACGTTCTTAGGTTCTATAGTTGATATAAATCAAAAGAAGTTACTTTGGTTTTAGGCTTGTGACCTAAGGGTTATTTGGTTAAGGTTTTTATAATATTTTCTAATGGATGGTTCTCAGATTCCTTAATATTGACTATTTCGTCAATCTCTAAAGTTTCATCCTCAATGTCATTTTCTAGAATTTTCTTTTCGGTAACCTTAATTGCTTCTTCTTTATCTAAGTCATCATCCACCAAGGGTGATGTCTTAGAGGGTGAAGGAGTTTCATCGAATGTCACGTTGAGTGATTCTTTAATTTTCCTAGTATGTTTATTAAGAATGATGTAGGCTTTGCTATTTTAGGAGTATTAATCTAGTCAATAATATACGTAATAATATCCAAAGTATAGAAAATTCCAAAACTACCCTTGAGGACAAAGGTAGTAGGAAAAATCTTACAAAAATACTATACGTTTTAACCGGTAAGTGATTACCAGGTCGTTTTCCCAAAGATTTATGAAATTGAGACCACGTTTGTTATTTGGACAATGATTTGAATTGGTTCGAAGATGATTTGTTTTCTAAAATCCTAATTGTAAGTAAATAAAGGAACAATTGAACCTAACTACGAGAAATCAATACGGGAGAGTAAAATTTAATAAAAAACGCAAATTGGGATTCCTAAACGGGACCTAAAAACCCTAAATCAACAAAAATAAGTCCTACAATGATCTTTTTGATTTTTATAAGATTTAATTGACTAAAAGCTAGAACAAAGGGAACTAGAACAAAAACGAAGGTGTTTAAAGCTAAAAACATGAAGAAAACAAGAACGGGATTCAATCCCGTTCTTTAAAAAATAAGATTTTGCAATTTTAACCCTACGAACGCAAATCTAATTTTCCTAAGTCCTAAATGTTAAAAGAAAATTTTCTAAAAAAAATATTTTTTTTACTTTTTTATAATTTTTTATGAATTAAAAATGATTTTAACAAAATTAAATGTTTAAAAATAATAAACTATTTATAAAAATCCTGATAAAATTACAAAAAATAGCTTGAACAATAAGGAATCTAAGAAAAATAAGCTTGAAAACACAGCTTATCAAATAAGCTAAGAAATAAGCCAAAATAGCTTATTATACTAAAATGGGTATAAGAAATTAATATTGCAAAGAAAGAATGAAAAAGTCTCCAGGGCGCGTTGGTAAGGGTGTGTGTGTTGAGGCTTTTAAAAAGGTTGAGGGTGTTGAGGTCGGGGGTTCGAGCCTTGCTCACCCCCGACTTCCATCTTCCCTTTTTTTAAAAAAACTTTAAAAAGCAAATTTGTTAAACAGCTTATAATAAGCTTCTTTTGTAAAAACAACTTTTTTTAAAATCAAAAATAAGCTGAAAAACAGCTTAAAGGCTTAATAGAACACTTAAAGGTATTTTAGCTTTTTATTATACTAATGCTAGCGAAAAACTTGAAATAAGCTAAAACTAAAAACTAAATAAGCTATCACTACCCTAAGTTTAACCTAATAAGCTAATCTAGGCTAGAAACATTAAAAAAGAACAGATAATAAGCTGAGAAATCAAATAAGAACTTAAGCCAAACAGAGCATACAAAAACAGACAACAAGCACTTTTTGTGCTTATTTTTAAGCATACAAACGGATCCTTATGGAAATAAGCCTTACACCTACTTAAAGCCTGGCATAAAAACTACTTAAAACGGCAGAGAAAAGTCATTTTGAAATACAAATAAGCAAAGAAAAAGTAATATGAAAAACCTAATTGCTACTGATTTTATATTTTTGAATTTTTTTATGAAAAGCTAAAATAAGCTACAACTAACCTTATTAAGCTAAATTCCAATTTAATCTAACCTAATAAACTAGACAAAACAAAAATTAAGCAAAATCTCAAAGCAATAAGCTATAAATCTCTAAATAGCACTCAATGAAAACTGTTTAGCCAAACAGGCCTTAAGGGCACTTTTGAGCTTATTTCTAGATAAGCTAATGGATCCTTATGACTTTCTAGCTTATACCTACTTGAAATTTAACCTATAAGCTGCAAAGAAAAACTTTTAAAAACAACTTTGAAAAACAAAAGCTTAATGAAAAAGCTATTAGAAAACTGTTGTTTACTTAGTATGCTGAGTTTTGTTTTGAAAAGACAATTAGCAACTTTTAAGCTTAAAGACAGATAAGAAAATAAACTTTTAGGTACAAAATAAGTTAAGACATATCGAAATTGACCTTAAACCTACTAGTATGCTAAATATCAAGCCCAGACTCCTACAATTACCCTCTGATATTTAAGCTAGAAAATGGCTGTTTTCTGTTTATCACTACTGATGCAGTTTGCAACCAAAGAAAACTTAATTCTTAAATCCAACAAATGCAGTCATAAAAACTTGATATGTACACATAAAACACCATAAACTAATTATGAAATAAGACACTAACTTAGCTAAAACTTACTTCAGCTTAAAATGCAACTAGAAATGACTTACATATTCCAAATTAACAATTAGAAATCTTATGAAAACCTATTTCAACACATAAATCCTGCACTTATAAACCCAAATATGGAATTTTAAATGAAAACCAAAGGATTAAATGGCCTCAAGCAGTACTAACTTTAGTTAGTACTACTTGACCCAAACACCTCCTTATTTCACTCAAGTTCATTTTTGACTTATAAGATTTGAATTTAATGATCAAAGTTTAGATACCAGATAATAATAAGATTCAAACAAACCTAATAAGCAAATCAAAGCAGACAAATAAGCAGAACGATAAGCTATTTTACTTAAGCTAATATTTTGGTTTTTTCACTGATTTTAAGACAAATTATAGAAAACTAAGATTTAAAACTAATCATTAAGCACTATTAACATAAGACAACTATAATAAGCATAAGCAAGCTAAACTAACAGGAATAAGCAGACAAATAAGCAGTATAAGCAATTATGCATAGTTAAGCTAAATTATTTAAATGACAACAAAGGAAAACTGAAATTAAAAAGAAAAGTGTACCTTACACCTCAGCTAAACAGAGGTGAGAGCTAACTTAGAGCTTATCCAAAGCAGCTTAAGCTTATAGCATAAACTTATTACCAAATCATAGTCTAATCCTATAGCTTGACCCTCAAGCACTATTACCCACTTGGGTTCTATAAGGAGCCATCCAATTCCATTTAGAATCCAAGTCATTGAGTTTTTAGAAGTTTATGAATAGTTTGAGAGCTTATGGAATAGTTTCAGAGCTTATTTAACCATATTAAAGCACAAAAGTAAATTTATGAAAAACTAAGAGCACAATAAGAAAACTTAAACTTATATTAATAAAAGAGCTGATTACAAAGGTAAAATTGAAATTACAATAAGCTAAAACATTACTTGAAAGAAAATTACATATTAAAAGCTAATTTATAATAAGCTACTCAAAACTACTCCTAGATCATCCTTTGTGAGTAAGAGGATGCTTGTATTTATAGTTGCTGAGTGAAGCTTCTAGGTTCCCAAGTTTGCTAGACGCTCCAAATGATCCTGGCCCTTCTTTGCTTCTAATCATTAGATCCCATCTTGTGTCTGTTGGATCAAAGTGTGAGCACACGGATTGCCAGTGTGGCAATCCTTGTGTCAGAGGCTTTGTGCATCTTTTCCATTGTTTTTAGTGCAATTTCCATCATATGAGTGTGTTACTTTGAATCACGCGTGTCATTCCTTGAGCTAACTTGACCAATAGAAAGCCTTGGTGACGTTTTTGATGCTGAGGTGGAGCCTGGCACTTGGAATCTTCATTTGGCCATGTCAATTTCATTTTACCCTTTGTTTTTGATGCGAGGTAATAGTTGGGAACGACGATGAATAGTAAAAAAACGAATTTTCCCGCGCTTCATTTCTTTTCTCTTTATATCATTATTTGACCCAGGGGCTTGGGTCATTGACTTGGGC
>BQNB010073144.1:0-15852 GCA_026074375.1 Tanacetum coccineum
ATATAATCTCAAACTAAATTTAATAAACATTTTACATCTCACGGTATAGTAAAAACGAGGTTAGTAATGCGCGCGTTGCCGTGGAGCGCGCGAGACTAATTTTACGACGGACCGATAATTCAAAATACTGTTTGTTAGTCGTTCGGACCAATAGGGCCGTCTTTGAGGGTGTGCAAGGTGCGCGACCAAACGCATTCGCATACCAAACGCACCCTTAAAGAAGTTAGAAATTAATTGGTTAAGGGTAAAATTGTCATTGTGCAAAAAGTAAGAGAGAGAAAGCTGTAATAATGATGTTTTTCTTAAACTACGTATTTTTTGTCGGTGGACTATAATTATGGGACGAATGGAGTATATAATAAACATCAACATTTTTTATAAAATTGTAGGCACGTCAGAAGCATTGCAATTGGGCTCGTTTTGTTCGTCATTCGACGATCTTTTCCGTCACAATTTTTTTCCGAATGAATTGATAGGTATGCGTTCCATATTTGATAAATAAAGTTTGTTATATAAAAAAGATGTAAATAGAGAAAAATTTAGAGTTAGTTTTGTAACTTTTCATATATTTTGAGGGTACGTTTTAAAGTTTTTTTTATTATAACAGAAATACAGAAAGAAGATAAGGAATTTGTATTGCCATGCATGTGCCAAAGACTTATGAGAAACATTAGTTTTTTTATTCTTTTTTATACATCGTTACTCGTGAAGTTTCGATTATTACATTGCCCAAACAACCTAGTGTTTAATATAAGCGAGGTTTGTAACTCGCGCGTTGCCGCAGAACGCGCGAGACTATTTTTGTCACGGACCGATAACGCCAAGTATTATTTGTCAGTCGTTGAGACTCACCTTGCAACGACCCGATAACCTCAAAGACTATTTCTGTAAATATTTTAAATATATATATTAAACTTCAACATTTTTTATAAAATTGTAGGCATGTCAGAAGCATTACAATATTGGGCTTGTTTTGTTCGCAATTCAACGATCTTTTCAATGACATTTGTTTCCGAATGAATCGATAGATATGCGCTCCATATTTGATAAATAAATTTTTTTATATAAAAAAAGTCGTAAATAAGTTAAAGTTCAAGGTTGATTTTGTAACGTTTAGCATACTTTAAGATGCGTATTGAAAATATTTATTATTTTTTTTGTTACATAGTCATGAATTTTTTTATTGCAAAAAAGGGATTGGTTTAGCATACTCGTAAATGATCTTTACTTATATATAGGAGAAAGGATATGAGTTGGCATATGTGACATGGCATGATAACTATGACATGGCATCTACATGGCACAACAATAACGCCACGTCAAAGGGCATTTTCGTCCACAATTTATTATTTTTTCGAAAATTGTTTAAAAATATACACTTGGGCATTTTTCGTCCACAATTTATTATTTTTTTTGAAAATTGTTTTAAAATATACACTTGTCAGGATCGAACCCTGGTCATGGCATTAAAGAAGCATCGCTTCAACCACTATGCCATGCCAGTTTTTGTGTTTGACCTTGCAAAACTAAAATGTCATGCTTAAACAACACCATCCCTAAAATTTTGCAGTAACAAATCAACTAAATTTTAACGTGATTTCAAAAATCCCTTGATTGTAGCCATCATCAAAGCATTTCAAATTACCATTCACACCAAAAAAATCTCTGCAACAAACCAACCCTAAATCAAATTGTGTTTTTCGACTCAATCAAAACAACAACTAAAATCATGCCACTGATTCATCATCAAAACAACAAATTCGATTAAAACATAATCAAATAATGATTGATTCACGTCTCTCTAATCTATTGTTTCATCACAAATCTACAAAATTCAATTTTAGGTAATTTTTATTTTTAATTTCAGTGTAGATCGAATAAAATTAGGTTACTGGATTTTTTATGTTTTAAGAATTATGGATTAACTTTTTATCTATTTATGAATTTTGATTATTGGGTTCACTTTTGTTGTTATTCATGTATTAGGGATGTTGATTGATTAAACAAGCCAAAAATTAATGATGATACACCAAAGGTATGGTTCTGGGATCTATTGAAGCTTAATCATTTTTTGTATGTTCATGTATTAGGTTTCTTTTCAACTACTTAGAAATGCATGACAAGTAATTTTATTCTAAATGCAGGTTGTTAATTGTTATATTGATGAAGGGGTTGCAGAGCTTGTCCCTGGTGTCTTATTTATTGATGAGGTACTTCTAGCTTGGGCCTTTTACCTTTTTCGAAAGAGGGTTTATATGTGTATCATTAAGCTCAGCTCGTCTTGCAGGTACAAATGCTGGATATCGAGTGTTTTTCATACTTGAATCATGCTTTGGAAAGCTCACTATCTACGATTGTAATCTTTGCCACCAATAAGGGGATATGCACTGTGAGGTAAACTCTTCAACATCTTTGCATTTTCTAATTGTTATCAGTGATGAGCGTTTATGATATCGGACTAATAGAATGATAATCAAACACTTCTTTAATTACTTGTGTGTGACCAGCCAAACGTTGGATTTTTCGTTACAAATGAAGTGTTTTTTGTACAATGCAATCTTTACTAATTACTACTAAGATTCTATTTAAAGTTTCAATACTTTTGTGGATATGCATATCTGTAGTTAATGTTTTAACATTGTACAAAAGAAATCCTTAATGGCTTGAACCTTGGTTTGCAGAGGAACTGATATGTCGAGTCCTCATGGAATACCTATGGATCTTTTAGACAGACTGGTGATTACACACCAAATGACACTATTTGGTCAGGGTACTCTAAACTTCCTGGAGTCAAGGTGAACTTTGTCAAGCATCAGTAAGTGTTCACTTTCTAATATTATTCTTCATGTTAGATTCAAAGTTCATGTAATCTTATTATTGCCACTGTTTTCCAGGCTTCCAGCTTTAGGTGATTTTCTGGTCTGGCTTTTGTAGATTTTCGTTGGTGACAGTCCGTTTCATTGCAAATTTTTTTGATTTTGTTTACTACTTTGCAATTTTTGCAGGTATAATTTGTTGTGGAGAAAGTTCCCAGCAACATCTTTTACTGGATCACCTAATGTGTCTGATGCTGGATTTGATCTGCTGAACAAACTTTTAACCCATAACCCCGAGAAGGTATTATTTGTAATTGGACAATTGTATGTGGTTATAAACTTATAAAGTCTTATTCCTGTGTATCAACGTGACATTTTTTAAAAGCATATCTGGAATATGTGCAGCGCATAACAGCTGATGCAGCTCTTAACCATGAGTGGTTTCGTGAAGTTCCTCTTCCAAAGTCTAAAGATTTCATGCCAACTTTTCCTGCTCAGCATGCTCAGGACAGGTAATTCAACTATAATTATCAGAAGTTTGATAAATAAATGAATTTTGTCTTAAAATTTTCAGACTGTAATTTTTTTTCATGATTTTTGTTCGTTTGCTTCAGGCGTACACGGAGGGTGATGAAAAGTCCCGACCCATTAGAGGAGCAGCGTCGGAAGGAGCTGCAACACGCCGAATTTGGGACAGGTAAGAATGCTTTTTGTAAATTTTCAGGATTTGCATAGAGCTTTATATGAGTTCATTGTTTCGATAGGTTTTGCTGTTGAGGGTCAAGTGAAGGAAAAGAGTAAATGGTTTGCATCCTTGAGAGATATGGCAAGAAAACTAAAGGTATCAATATGTGTAGGCTTGACTTATTGCAATACTCTTGACATATACTTTGCTAGCCTATACCACAGCAGGTGCATGAGTTTATCTATTTAATCACTATTGCATACGTACGTAAAGTCACAAGGCCAGAAAACTGCATATGTAAAGAATCCCTTTACATGCGAGTATTCTGTTCCTGATCAATTCAGAGCCACACACCCTAACGGCACCATATCTAAATAAAAGAAGCTAATGGTAACGTTTCCACCTGTGGAATCAATTGATTTACGAGTTACGAGGCGAGATATGATATGCTTATTTACAATTTCAGACACTTCAATCTATTGAATGTGATTAAACGAGAAACTGTTAACTCACTTTAGATTTCCAATGTGCCATTGAAACCATGAAGCTTGATTTGATGGCCATGGAACAAAGCTTTCTTGAAGCTAATAAAATCCAGGAAGAAGTTGCTCAAGGTCATCATAAGATGCATGAAATGACTAAAAACTACAAGGTTCAAATAAAAGATGCTCAAAAATGTTACTCGCTTAGTTAAGAAAAATAAAGAAGTGAGCCTTATCTTTTAAGATATTTAAAATACTTGGCACACCAAATGACACTATTTGGTCGGGGTACTCTAAACTTCCTGGAGTCAAGGTGAACTTTGTCAAGCATCAGTAAGTGTTCACTTTCTAATATTATTCTTCATGTTAGATTCAAAGTTCATGTAATCTTATTATTGCCACTGTTTTCCTAGGCTTCCAGCTTTGGGTGATTTTCTGGTCTGGCTTTGTAGATTTTCGTTGGTGACAGACCGTTACATTGCAAATTTTTTTGATTTTGTTTACTACTTTGCAATTTTTGCAGGTATAATTTGCTGTGGAGAAAGTTCCCAGCAACATCTTTTACTGGATCACCTAATGTGTCTGATGCTGGATTTGATCTGCTGAACAAACTTTTAACCCATGACCCCGAGAAGGTATTATTTGTAATTGGACAATTGTATGTGGTTATAAACTTATAAAGTCTCATTCCTGTGTGTCAACGTGACATTTTTTAAAAGCATATCTGGAATATGTGCAGCGCATAACAGCTGATACATCTCTTAACCATGAGTGGTTTCGTGAAGTTCCTCTTCCAAAGTCTAAAGATTTCATGCCAAATTTCCTGCTCAGCATGCTCAGGACAGGTACTATTTTTTTTATTTCTTGCTATATTATATTTCGAAACTGGCTCATTAAGGGGTCCAACTAAAGCCTGTCTTTTCTAGCAAACAATATAACATCGCTCAGTTATATTCATACAGGCGGATCTGGAGGAAGTGAGTAGTTTGTATATGAATGCAAAGTTATCTAAAAACAAAAAAAAGAGTGGAGGTTGGTTGAGTCAAGAAAAAAAAAAAAAAAAAAAAAAAAAAAATAAAAAAAAAAAAAAAAGTGGGGTGGTGGCTAGGTTGAGGGTGTGGGGGTGGGGTAAAAAAAAAAACTAAAAAAAAAAAAAAAAAAAAAAAAAAAACTCCTACAAGAGCAACAAGATAGATACATCTCGTGATGAGATCAGAGATCGTAAATCACCAAGAATTCTTGAAGCATGGTAATGGGGATCAACTTCCGGTATATCTTTTAAGCATTCAAATGGGCCTTGCAGATTAATGGCCTAGACTTTCTTAGATGTAACTCAAATTCTGATCAAGGTAAGCAACAATATGTTATTCTGGCCCAATCGAATAAGATTATGTTTATTGTTGCTCCTATATGATAAGGAAATAAGTAAGTCGTCTAAGTTGATTGTTATGACAGGGACTCTCGAATAGAATGGTTGGCGCAAGAAGCATAAACTCCAAAAGTTTAAGATCACATATCGTGTTTACACGTGTTATCGATTCTTGGTGCAAAAGTACTTCATTACTGCTTTTGTCTACTGAATTGCGCATTTGTTGATTTTAATAATGAGGGTGCGGCAGCTCAAGCACAACGCCAATTAAATGGGTAATTTATGATTGCAAGCTCAACAAGTTTTATTATATGATTAGATTGTTATTTAACATTTCTATGCGCTATACTCACGGTTTCTTGAAAAAACATGTTTCGAGTCAACCTGTTTTAACCAATACTGCCCTGCCCATTTTGCCACATATAGATATTTAGCATTTTAGCCTCATTTTCACTCGAATAATACATATTAACACGATCATGATTCTGCAGAACTTTCTTTTTAGTACAAAGGACGAAGATTCACTAATGAAGGTCATAGATTTCGATTTATCTGACCATGTTGGGGCATAAGATACTGGAGCAAAAGTAGATAAACAAGTGTAATAAAATATATCTTGATGCAGAAACAACATCTTTAGATGCAACAATCAAATGCTAAACACGTCAAAAGGTATGCTACAGTTTAATTTTTGCTTTTTTGTTTAGACTTAGTGCTGCAAACCCGCAGGCAACTGTATATGCGAATTAGTGAGGTATATCTTATCAGCAAGGTGGTACATCTTACACTCAATAAAAATGAATTGGAGGAGCCTTAAAAAGTTTTTATAAGATTCTTACTTAAAATATAAAAAAATTAAATAGGGTGTGATATAATTGTTAATAAAGAATAAGGTGTATCACGAGTACATGCTGAAATAGTCATTGATTCTATGGTTGCAGTGGGCGATAATAAAAGAAAGCATCATCTAGAGTTAGGATAACAGATTGACACTTAATGCTCTTTTGCATTGATTTTTGGTTTGCTACTTAATGCCCTTTTGCAGTTATTAGCCTAAATCAAGTCTGGATTGGCACAATTGTATAGGGAGCTCCAAATAAACTGCTTGGTGCCGATGGAAACTTGACCAGGTATGTATTGACTGGGTATATTACAGAAGCAAAAAAATGCTATGATGAGTACTGAGTTAACTAGATAACTTATAGATATTCGTCTATTCGTAATAAATAGAAAAAGATAAACCATGTTTAATGACTCACGGATCTCATGCTTATTGTAGGTTTTAACGGAGTACATCCTTGTCTCAGTAACAAGTGCAGTAATAGTGACCACAGCTGGAGTTGTAAAGGAATCTACGACTATACTAGTATGATACAGTATGTAATGTTTGGATACTACAACATGCCATTTTTATAATCATATTTAGCATCAGAATTATCAATAGCAAAAATTAAATTTGAACATAAATCTTAGGGGCACACCTGACCAGAACCTAGATTTTGTTTTGACCCATTATGCTTATTGCAGATGATATATAATATGGTGGTTAGGCTTCATTAACTTAATTTTTTTCAATGATATTCATAAGGCTCGCCCGCCATCGGGTGGGCTATGTATTAGGTATATATGTATATATATAACAAATATAAAACTATAAAAGGAATTAATTGCTAAGTCGATTGAATGAGCAGACCTTAACTTCAGCAGATACGATGATAAATTTTTTGAAGTAGTAATCAAAGTTAAGCATTATGTAGTCTTTCATCACTTAAGTGACAAGTTTGTGAGGTTATTGTTTCTAATATTTCAATGTTAGAAGCTTTACTGTTTTAAGTTGTCTTCATTGGAGGGTGTACTCAACCTGGAACAACTAAGGCGGATGAGATGGAGCAAAATAATTTGTCTATATTAGACTTTGAGCCAACTGTTGTTTAAAAAGTTAGTTATACATAAGTAGTTATCATTTCGTTAGATGAATACATATTACCAATTATACATGTTACCAGTGTAACACCCCCAAAAATCAGGACAACGCAGCGGAATGGTAACATTGGGGTGCTACTTCAGGGCATAAAACACAAGTCACGGAAAACGACCTCAAAAGAGACGTTTTAGTTTATAAAGAAGTTTTATGTCATAGAGTACGCATCATTGTTTTTTATATACCAACATTAAAAGGTTTTTTTTATAAAACCTATAGCTTATTGTTATTGCACATTTTGTCTTTAATATGTTTTACTCTACGTTATTTTTATTGGATTTTCTGTCTTTAATATGTTTTTCGCTATTAAATATTTATTTACGTCCACTTATACTTATTCCTATTATTATGAAGCAAACCCGCCCATCGGGCGGGTCATGATACTAGTGATATTAAATATATATATATTATATTATATATATATATATATATATATTATATATTATATTAAAATTCAATCAAGGTTTTTAAGTGTGTGGGTTAAAATGGGTATAAAAAGGTGTTGGAAATTGGAAAGATTGGAGTTTGAAATTTGAACTAGTGAAGCGGGGGACTAACGGCTACTAATATTTTATATTTATATATTTTTTTTTTTCTAATAAAAAAAAAGTTTATATGTCGGATCTAAAGCAGATTAAATTTATTATATGTCGGATCTAAGCAGATTAAAATTATAATATCCGTAATTAATATGCAAGTAAAAAACAAAGTACATTTAACAGTTTAGTTGTATGTAGTTGCAAGTAGCGAAAATTTTTGCAGTAACCGATTGGGGAATGTGTAATCCAAGAATAACCCTGACCAATTTTTTTTTTCAATATGACCTTTTAGATCGCGCGGGTATATGTGTGATTTACATTTGGACACGTGACAAGTTTTTATTGGTTTTGGAAAAAATTTAAAAAAAAGAAAAAAATTTTGAAATGTGTATCGCGCCACATCTTAAGTGATTTACTTTTTTGTTTTTTTTTTCAAAAACACCCCCTAAACTTTTTAATATTTACAACTTTTTTATATAACAAACTTTATTCGTCAAATATATAGCAAATATCTAGCGCATTCGTTAATAAAAAAATACCGTTGCGAAGAGCTCTAAATTACGAACAAAACGAGCCCAATATTGATATGCTTTTGACGTACGTACGCTTTTATAAAAAATGTTAAAGTTTGATATATATATTTATATGTTTTTTCTTTTTACAAAAACACCCCCTAAACTTTTTAATATTTACAACTTTTTTATATAACAAACTTTATTCGTCAAATATATAGCAAATATCTAGCGCATTCGTTAATAAAAAAATACCGTTGCGGAGAGCTCTAAACTACGAACAAAACGAGCTCAATATTGATATGTTTTTGTCGTACGTACGATTTTATAAAAAATGTTAAAGTTGATATATAAATAAATATATTAAATTTTAACATTTTTTATAAAATCGTACATACGACAAAATCGATAATACTATTTAAGTTCACGTAATAAACTAGTAGTATATTATATATTAGGTACAACAAAAATGTAAAACATAGTCATTTATAAAAAAATATAACTCTCTTTTAAAATTGCTTTATCCAAAGGAACAAAATTGCTAGATTCAAAACAAAAGCAACTTTATTTTTGAAATAATTTTCTACTGTATCTAATAAAAGACTTTGACCAAACTTCAGTATCATTCATCTTCTTCATGACTTATATACTTCGATCTCTGGCGAGATTCTTTAATAGTTTTCTATTTTTATTTCTTTCATATGTTTAGGCTAGTTGCAACAGATCGGTCGACCACCTAGTTAAGCCAATCCTTCGTCGGTCGCTATTGTAGTGGTTGTGTCGGTCATCGTCCGTCGCCGACTCCAGTTGCACAAAAAGTCAAAAAAAAAAACGGTTTCATTTTGTTATATAAAAAAAAATCCTTTTTAACTTTTAAAATTTAAACAATTTATCACTATGAATACCCCACTTATTTCATCATTTTATTCACAAATTCAGACTACAATTCAATCTACTTCTCATATTCATTTCACGGGTAAATTGCATAAATCGTCCCTGAAGTTTGGCCAAATTGCATGTTTCGTCCCAAACGTTACGAAAGTGCAAAGATCGTCCCGCTGAGGAAACCTTTGATGCAAGTATCGTCCATGTGGAGAAACATTTGGTGAAACCTTTGTTGCAAGTATCGTCCCCGCAGAGACGATACTTGCACCAAAGGTTTTCTCACATGGACGATCCTTGCACTTTGATAACTTTTGGGACGAAACATGTAATTTGGTCAAACTTAAAGGACGATTTATGCAATTTATCCCAAATAAAAAACTCCAAGATCCCAAATTCAAGAAAGCGTTCCGCATTTAACACCGGATCCGAATTTCCAATTATCCGGTGTCTCACCACCCATTCACTTTCGATCCCAGGTTTTGAATATCATTCACATTTACCATAACAACCACAAAATCATAACATGTTTTTTTAAAATCGTCTATTCAATCCTCCGTATAACAACCAACAATCTTTCTACCAATCACCAATCGGATTGTTGTAACAACTCACATTTTCACGCCTTTTTACATCAAGGAACATCCAATTATTTATTTTTAACTTTTACGCGTTCACTTTAAATTTCCAACGTTTAGCTAAATCGCGTAAACTAAAAATCAACATTTAACGTAAACGGACATCAAACAAATTAAAGTTTTCGTCGAGCAAGCAATATATTATTTTTACGAAAGTAATAATCAACTTTTTATATTTTATTTTTATTGGTTACGTAAAACGTTTACGTTCCGCGATAAATTTCATTTAGGCATACCCGGAACCACCAAAATAAATCTACGCTTCAACAAATACACATTTTTATTCCCAACGCTCAAATTTTATGAAACTTTACCCATGAATACCATGTGAGCCGAATTCTTCATGAAAGAAATAAACCAAGTCATACAATTTACAAAGTTTATACCTTTACATTAAAACTACACATTACAACTTCAAATAATACAAGTATTAACTCAAAATATACAAGATTTTTTTTGGCTAGTCATTTCTTTCCTTCATTTCATGGGATAATCTACATATAAGGGAACAAGAGAACACAAATAATAACTAAAGACTTGTACAAACCTAGTAATATAAATGCCTAGTTCATAACTAGTTACTTTGACCACAACTCTTCCTTATTTCCCTCAAAATTGTCCAACGTCCCCCCCTGGTCACTTGACATTTTGACTAGCTAATAAGTGCTCTTGACTAACTATTGATACAAATACATGCATGACTAGTAAAGGTAAAATCACACAACACTTTCCTTAGCAAAAATCAACACATATCTCTTGTTTCTCCATCTCTTAGCCACGTCCCAACTCAAAATCCCCTAAATAATTCACACACTTTTATTTACCACTTATACAAGCCTTCCTACATCATATCTAAGATATCCCAAGGAGGTTTGGAAGCTTGGTTGTATTTGGAGTTTTGGTTTAGTTTCTTCATCATCTTGCTTAAGGTCATCTAAAACTCATCTTTTCAATACTTTACATTCATGGTTATACATACTTGTTGTTTTGTTAATCACCACCTAGTTTTGTTCGTGTGTTTACAAGGTAAAATGGATATGTACATATACATATATACTACACGAACCATATGTATTTTCATAGTAAAATGATGCTAAGAATCCAAAGAAAACACTTGTTATAAGTATGGTTAACTTATAAAGAATCATGGATAGTTTACTTGTTTGAAAGTTTACTACAAAGGTGATATACATATACTCATGAGAACTTGGACTTGGACAAATATTAGACATCACTTAGAGGACTCTAAATATGTATAACATAGGATATCAAGTGAAATAGGAAGCTTGTACAAAGATAATCATGTAACAAGTTCATAAAAGCTCATTTTCCAAATCCTAAGAACACTTCAATCTGTTTTGATGATTCTGTTCAAATTCGTGTTTTTATAAAATATGGCACCTATTGTATCTTATATTACTCCTAGAGAGGTTTCCAAATATATAAGGAACTCGCAAAACCGATTAATAACGAAGAAGTTATGCTAGTTATGAGATTAGGATAATTAAATGACAAAAAGTGTTTTTTATAAAACTCATTTTGAATTACTGATTTCGATACAGCTATTTATAATAACAATGGATTTTTTATAAACATAGTTCACCTCGTCACAAACCCGTGCATATAAAGAACGCTAAAAACGAAGTTAAAACGAGTAAGATACGACGTTTCAAAGATTTGACATTTTATATACAAAAGCTGTGAAACTGTGTAAGCTTCAGCAGCTGCTGAAGCTCATTTTCGAGGGCCTTCGGGTCTGATTGAGTCGAAGTGTAAAACTACAAAGTTGTCCGGAACGACATTTTACATTAACCTGGCGATTTTTATAATTTTCGGATGTATATTTTGTAAACCAGACACTATTTCCTGACATGAATAATGTTGGTTCGTTTTTATAAAAAAAATTGCGAAACATTTTAGAATCATTTATATAATATTTATACAAGATTTAACTTTATAAACATTATTTTACAAGACGATCGAACTACTTATACGACAACATTAAGCGAATAATAAAAGCGTTAAATCAAGTGTTTTAACAAATAAATAAATTATTGGACAAGTATATTATTTTTGCGCGTACAAGTAAGTGGACATTTAATTTTCAAGATACAAATTTATATTGTTTAATTTTGTAAATTAAACAAAGAGTTTAGGTGGTGGTGTAACATTATAACTTGTGATGTGGTATTTACATTAAGTACATTACACTCATACGACCTATATTTAATAGGTTGCATTCTGTCATTATCGTGACGCATTTTCTGCTATACTTTGTTGATTCATTCACTCAAGGTGAGTTCATAGCCCCACCTTTTCTCTTTTAATGGTTTTCATAAATTGTTTTCGGGGTGAGAATACGTGCTCATTTTACTACACAAACCTAATGATTTCTATACGTAAGCGTTACATGATTATTTTACTAAAGCTTGATTTGTTTATACATGATTGGAGATCGTTGAATACCTATATTTGAAACTGTAAATTTTGGACATGATTGTTTTACTATGAACAAAAGTGTTTTCAACTGTATGCTATCTAGATTATTGCCTGAATGCTATTGCCTTATAATCACAAACTCGGGTGCAAATCCCTTATAATTACGAATACTGGTGCAAATCCCTTATAATTACGAACTCGGGTGCAATTCCATTATAATAACGAATACGGCTTCGATGTCATGAGTTTAGTGCAATAATACTTGTTTTATATTTAGACTTGGTGAATCTGATTCCATTGTCTATAATACCTACCTTGGACTACGAAATACGTACTTAGTCTGTTGTTACTTAAATCTTGTGGTCCACTAATAAACTATTTGATTACATTAACAATTCTTGACTTTTTGAATCACTACCACGATTTCAGAACTGATACTTTTAAATGTTGTAACGCTACTTTTCTTATTGAGATATTACTTAAATTATTCCAACACTGCTTTTACTTAAACCTATGAATTCACCAATATTATTGTTGACGTTTTAGCATGTATTTTCTCAGGTCATTATTTTGCTAATGGAGCATTGGGAGCATTTAAGTCGTGCGGATATATTTTTGAAGGCTTAATAACTTGAGTACCATTCGACAAACGTTTTAAACAAAATGTTTTCTATTGCATTTTAATTGGGACCCTTTGTAAACTCTGATTTTAATATATCGAATGAGAAATTTATTTTAAATGTCTCTTTTGGGGTCGTTTTCTGTGACTTATGCGTATGGACTATGAAGTAGCACCCTATTGTAACCATTCTACTGCTACTAGATTTTGGGGGTGTTACAATTGTATCGTCCTACTATAGATTCATCGACATCTTTCTGTTAAATGATGAAAACCCTGTTGGTATAATCTTATTAATAACCATTATTTATAATGGTGAAACCCTAATACCCTAAACCCACAAACGAGGCTTGGGCCTATTTATTCAATAATACTCCCCCGCAGTCCAAGCGGCGAAATAGCGAAAGCTCGGACTGGAGTAGTAAACTAGAAAAGAAATAAAACAAAACATTAACGACTGCGTGGATTTGTGACCTTAGCACAAATCACCAACACAAATCACGGTTGTATGAATTTGTGACCTTAACACAAATCACCAACACAAATCACTAACAAACAATAAAACAACTATAACGTTTTTTAATAATAATAATAATAATAAAAAAACTAACTATATCAGCCTCTTTAAAATTCATATCAAATAATATTGATCTTTTCAAGAAGGTGCTCTTCGGTTACTTTTCTACTACGGACCAATATATTAAAAACTCATTTCGCAAGACCCGGATTAGACTTCTCCATAGTATCTTTGTATCTGCACCCTTTGACTTGTTTCTTAAATTGTTGAATGAGAGTTCCTTGCAACAATGACCAACTCAGATCTAATATCTTGAATTAATTTAAAGAAACAAATAGAGAGGGTAAAGAGACGGTGTTTTTTAATCGATGTTTTATTGGAGAGAGAGTTAGGGTTTGAAGGGGAGATTTAAGGGAGGCGGCTCAGCATAGCCACCTAGGTCCGAGGATCAGACCCGCTCTGATACCATGTTAAATGATGAAAACCTCATAGTATAATCTTATTAATGACTATTATTTATTATGGTGAAACCCTAATACCCTAAACCCATAATCCGAGCTTAGGCCTATTTATTCACTAATATAATAGCCTAAACCCACAAACCGGGCTTGGGTCTATTTATTCACTAATACTTTCCAATCAAATCAATCATATTCTCTGCTTAATCAAGTTAATCTTGATATGGATTTTGAGTAGTTTTTGTGTACTCAAGATTATTATACGGGTCAAGGTTCGAGTCACGACAATCAAGATAATTATCCGAGTCAAGATTATTCTATGGGTCTCGGTTCGGCTCATGGTTCGGCCCACGGTTCGGCTCCAGTTGACGACGACTCTCCCGTCGAAGAGATGTCACATGTCAAAGAGATGTCACCCGTCAAAGAGATGTCACCCGTCAAAGCTAAGAAGCCCTTGAAACATGCTTCAAATGCCAAGAAGAATGATAACAAGCAGCCGCCACAAGAGTAGACAACGGTCGAAGAGATCGTGTTGTGCAAAGCTTGGTGTGATATGTCGGAAAATATCAAGAAAGAAAACACTATGAAGAATAGGGTTCGCCTTAGAATTGGTAGATTTTGTGCCATTATTAATAATATTAAACAAAATCACAAAAGTGGTTCGTGTGAGCTCACTGTGTACCAAAAAGCGTGTGCAAAATAACAATTGATGTACGGGCATGCCTTTACGTTGGAGCTGTGTTGGAACATTTTAAAGGATCGTGCTGCTTGGATAGATATCGAGATGCCTTCTTTTTACAAGAAAAAAATGGTCGAAAAAAATCCAAGACTTATGAAACCACCTCAGGGTCAGAACAAGGTGGTTTTAATTTGAACGATGAAGCGTTTGAGTCTGAGGAAGAGACTCAAGAAGAGCGACCAATTAGTCATGGCCGAGCTAAGAAAAAATCATCCGCCTCCTCTCGTGAGGGCTCTTCATTTATTGATTTGGTAGCCGACAAATTCTTCAACATTAAGTCGGCAAAATGGGGAAAGATGAAGGAGCAACAAGACTCCGATAAACAATTGAAGAATCGGGATTTGGATATGCAGGAGGCGGCGCGTCGAGAAGCAGCGGATTTTAAAAGAGAGAAACTTGAAATACATCGTCGAGCACTTGAATTAGCCAGAAAAAAACGAAACAAAGACATCTTATTCTATAATTCAGTAATCGACCCCTCTTTGCCCGCAATACACCAACAGAAGCTGTAGGAGCCGAAGGACGAAATCAATGAGTACTATAACTTAGATTATTAGTTAAGTTTTTAGTTATTATTGTAACAAGTTTTTTGGACTCGCGCTTCGTTGCGTTGAGTGTTGTTTTTTTCTCTTACACACGGTTCGCGTGTTCTTTTTTTCTTTTTTTGGTATGTAAATATTCATGTTTTTGTTTGCATGTATTGTTTTGTCTTTAGGATTTTTTTGGTGTATAAATATTCGGAACATATTTATATGGTTTTGGTATTTGAAAACTAAATTTGTTATTGGTGGAACTAAGAGGCATGTTTTTGCATGTTTGTTTTGTTTTGTCTTTTGCTTTTGTTTTTTTCTTTGTTTTTTTTTTCTTTTTCTTTTGGTAGTATCAATGGATGCATATGACTTTAGTATGTTTGTAATATCTGATGTTATTATTTGTTGTTGGGTTAAGTCCATTAATATGTAAACTACTTACCAAAAACTACACTTTTATGTAACGTACTTTGTATATTATCATTTAGACCCATCAAACTTTCAAATGTAATTCAATATAGGTAATAACGGTTATATTTTGGAAGGCTTACCAGCTATACAAGTCATTTTTTTAATTTTTTTACACTATCTTCAATCTGATTCCATCCCAATCAGATTTTCTATTGGATAAAATTTATTACAGCTC
>BQNB010073144.1:16334-32207 GCA_026074375.1 Tanacetum coccineum
TGTAAAGAGGATCTTTAGATATCTCAAACATCAACCTAAACTAGGGTTATGGTATCCTAGGGATTCCCCTTTTGAACTAGAAGCTTTCTTAGATAGTGATTATGCAGGAGCCAGCCTTGACAGGAAATCAACAATTGGTGGATGTCAATTTCTTAGTAGAAGACTCATATATTGGCAGTGCAAGAAGCAGACAATTGTGGCAAATTCTACTACTGAGGCATAATATGTTGCAGCTGCTCATTGTTGTGGGCAAGTACTATGGATACAAAACCTAATGATAGATTATGGCTTTAATTTCATGAACACCAAAATCTATATTGACAATGAAAGCACCATATGTGTTGTCAAGAATCCAGTTTATCACTCCAAAACCAAGTATATTGAAATCCGACATCACTTCATAAGGGATTGTTATGAGAAGAGATTGATAGATGTTCTTAAGATTTACACTGACTCAAATGTTGCAGACCTTCTCACCAAAGGATTTGATGTTACCAAGTTTAACTTTTTGGTGGTCAGCATTGGAATGTTAAATCTATAGTTACATTTGAGGGGATGTTAAATTGTGAAGTTTGTACATACTAGTTTACATTAATACTGCTAGGGTATTAATGCTGGTAGATAGGTTATAGTTAGTTCAAATTCATGGTATATTGTAGCATTTTTCTTGTTTTTGCACTAACTTTTCAGGATAAGCATGGATTTGAGGATGGATAGATGCAGTCCTGGAAAATATAACTCATCTATGGTCTGCAAGTACTAAGTATTAGAGTTAATTCTGGTAGTCTACAAGTTAATTCTGGTAGATTACTTGTTAATTCTGTGGACTTAAAGTTAATTCTGGTAGACTATATTAGTACTGGTAGACTAATTTTAATACTGGTAGATGACCGTTGGTGCTGGTGAGGGAAAATTGACTTTTCTTCTTTTAAATATTACCGTTAGAGATTTTACGGCACGTACTTCTAACATAGGTTTTCTATTTGGATAATTACTGCACTTTCTTCAATAAAATATCTTTCCTTACTCTAAAGAAAATTCTTTTACACACGGTCCAATAAGAAACCTTGTTATTCATCGATAAAAACTCAATTCCCCCTCTCTACCAGCACTTAGTAATTCACTCGCATCAAACCCAGGATTAGATTTTCCATTCTTACGATTTCTGTTCATCAACGAGTTCATATGGCCAACCTAAAGTACTCAGACAAGCATAATATGGTCGCTTTCCTGAAGAAACCAAATGAAAGTGTTGGTTTCACTGAGGTAGTGGATTTTCTTAAAGGTACATCTCTCAGGTATGCCTTAACTCATAATCCTACTATCTATGACTCCCTAGTCAAACAGTTCTGGCAAACTGCCACAGTCAGAACACTTGCTAATGGGACTCAACAATTAGTAGCATCTATAGACTCTAAAGAGTATACTATTACTGAGGCATCTGTCAGAAGTAAACTTCAATTGGCAGATGCAACAGGAATACATAATTTATCTGATGCTGAAATATATGCTGGATTAGCCACATTGGGGTATGTTACTGAGGGTAAATTAACTTTTTGGAAAAAGAATTTTACACCCCAATGGAAATTTTTAATCCATCATATTTTACACTGCTTAAGCCCTAAGTCTGGTGGATGGGATCAATTTGGTAGTACTATTGCTACTGCATTAATCTGTCTATCTAGCAATAGGGTTTATAATTTTTCTAAAATGATTTTTGATGGGATGGTTCATAACTTAGAGAGTAATTCAAAATTTTTAATGTATCCAAGGTTTTTACAAATTATTTTGGATATTACAACTGAAAATAAAGGAAGGTATTTAGCCTCAACTTTGACCAAAAAGCTTTTTGCAAACATGAAAAGGGGTTATGCATGGGATATTGTACCATTGCTGCCTGCTATGTTAGTAGGGGCAGCTGTGGATCAAGGTGAAGGCTCAGCACAACCAGCTGAACCCCATCACACACCTGTTGATCCAATATCATCCACATCCCAACCACCTATTCCATCACCTATTCCATCACCACCTCATCCATCACCACCACCTCATTCACCACTTCAATCACCACCTCATTCACCACCTCATTCACCACCTCATTCACCACATCAATCACCACCTCATTTTTCACCACCTAGGTCATATGAGGAAGTGCTGAGGCCAGTATACAACTCAAGGAATTGATGGTACTTGTACCTAGCTTAGTGACCAGGGTTACTAGTTTGGAGAAAGAGTTGAAGGAAACCAAACAGACACTAGGGAATGCTGTGGTTAAATTGGTAAAGAAGGTGAAATCTCTGGAAACAGCTTTGAAGAGGAAATCCAAGAAGGTGATTGTGTCTGAATCAGAGAGTGAAGAACCAGAGGATCAGGGGAGGATAATTCAGGATATTGATGATGATCCTCTAGTTTCTTTGGTTAGAGAATCCATGAAAGAGAAGTCAACAGATTTTGTTACTCCTACAAAAGCTTCAGGGGAGGCTCAAGAAGAAGAAATCAGTCCTACAATCTTGGAGGCAGCTAAAACATTGTCAAAGGTTGCTTCTCAGGGTGTTAGCAAGGAAAAATCAACTGATAAGGGCAAGAGATATAGGAGGAGAGCAAGGTCTATGGCTAAAAAGATTGATACTGGATTGGATGCTGAAGAAGAGATTAATACTGGCAGAGAAGAGATTAATACTGGTATTGAAGAGGTTAGTACTGGTAGTACTAAAGTTGATTCTGGTACTGCTAGTAAAAGGGGTCAAAGGGAAGGAAAGGCTCCAATGGTTGAAGAGGATATCCAGGCTACTCACAAAACTAAAGAACAAATGAGACAAGAGGAAGCTGGATTGGAAGAGGCTATAAAGTTGCAAGCTCAATTGGATGAAGAAGTTGCAAAGCAGATTCATTTAGATAAAATGGTAGCTAAAAGAATGGCAGAAGAGGAAGCTTTATCAGAACAACAAAAGAAAAGAAAAGCTCAAGTTCAATTTGAAGCTCAATTTTATACTGAAGAAGACTGGGATGCTATTAGAGCCAAGCTAGAAGCAAATGCAGAGTTGACAAAAGATGTGTTGGGAAAGGATTTGCCTGAACAAGATTTTGCAAAAAGAATGGTAGAAATGGTAAATCAAAGAAAGAAACACTTTGCAGAGGAAAGAGCTAAGGCAAAGAGAAACAAACCCATGACTCGGTCATAATTAAGAATCTATATGTCAAACTATCTTAAGAATCAAGGAACTTGGAAGCTTTCTCAGTTAAAGAAGTTGAAGTTTGAAGAAATTAAAGAAGAGTTTGATAAGTTAGTTCAGCAGATTGACACTTTCGTTCCTATAAATCTTGAAGCAACAAAGGAAAAATTGAAAAGATATGGAGAAGAGCTTCAGACAAAGACTTCAAAGAAACAAAGGTTTGATGATAAAGATGTTCCAGCTATAGGAGAAAAAGTTGTTGAAGTAAAGGAAGAAGAGCCAGTAAAAAGAACAGGAAAAAGAAAGAAGCAAAAGGCTAGAAAAGGTATAAATGTTGACAAGAGTGCACAAGAAGATTCAAAAACTGATAAAGAGGAATCAGTGGAGGCTATGAATCCTACTCCTTTGACTACAAAATCTGATAGTGTGGTAAATTGGAAGATATTTCAGCAAGGTCAAAGAAGTATTTATCAGATAATAAGAGCAAATGGAGCTGATACAGTCTACATGAGCTTTGGAGCTATGGTTAAAGACTTCACAAGAGAGGATCTTATAGAGTTGTACAGGTTGGTAATGCAGAAGTATGGAACAAATAGGCCTGAAGATGCTTATGACAGAGTGCTTTGGAGTGATCTCAGGACTATGTTTGATCCACCTCTCAATGAAGATGCTATTTGGAGCTTACCACTTCAACAAAAGATGGTTAGTTGGAGGTATTATGATAAATGTGAAGTACATTGTTTAACTTTGGAGGCATGCACTATATATATGTTAGCAGATAGGAAATATCCTTTGTCAAAAGATGCTTGCCAAGTGATGCTGAAAATGAAGCTTCTAGATGGAAAAATGAATGAAGTTTGTTATAAACTTTTAAAGATGATTGAGAAGCAAGCTGGGATTAGAAAGTGATAAAGTTATCAGTAGCAGTGGGCATGTTTTTGGAAATTGTAGATTATTATGAAAGTGAGAAGGGTTTGAGTGTTGGCTAACCACCACACAACAAATGGTTATCAGTTCACCATGCTTAATAGGCATAAGGACTGGCTAGTCCAAAGCAAATGGCTTTGGTAAAGACTTCTCAAATCCGTTTATGGTTGACAGTTTACCAAAAATTGTATGGTAATCAATGCACCATAATATTGCACTAAAGCATTGGCTACTCCAGGACAAACGGCTACTGGTAAAGAGAACACAAATCCGTTGATAGCTGATAGTTTGCTAAAAACTATAAGGTTATCAATGCACCTTGTTACTACAATGAAGCATTGACTAGTCCATAGAAAATGGCTCATGGTAAAGACATATCAAATCCGTTGATGGCTGGTAGTTTGCCAAAAACTACAAAGCCAACTTAGTTGGTTGTTGCTGTGTAGCTGTGAAGAGAAGACATAGACTAAAAGACAAAGTATGATCTGGTTTTTCAAAGAACATCAAACAGATCATCATTCAAGAGAAACTAAGGACTTAAAGACATGCTTGGATACAATTCTCAAAAGCCCAAACTGAAGACAACTGAAGAAACTTGAAGTTAACAAGTAAAGTTTAAGTTTAGGGGAGGATTGTTAGGAATCTTGTATAATAGACTTAATTCTGTTAATATTGTAGTTAGTTCTGCTAGTATAATAGTTAGTACTGGTAGAAGGTTTATCATAGTTAGTACTGGCAGTATTAAATAGTTAATACTGTTTATGTAATAGTTAAGTCTGCTTACGCAGAAATTAGTTAGAGTTAAAGATATGCATGAGATATCTTAGGAAAAGATATGCATTATCTTTATACGTGTTTTGTAAAGCCCATTAGGGTTTCCTTAGTCTATAAAAGGATCCCTAGGCATAGTTAGTAGACATAGTTCTACAGAAGATCATAGAGAAAAAATAGTAATCATAGTTTGTAATATGTAACCTAGGTAGATTCAAAGTTCAATATAAAAGTGTTTTTATTGTGTTCTTCTTTACATTGTTGATTAAATTCCACGTAATCAATAGTGGTTAATCATTGTTACTTTAGATTTATCTAAGGCAATAAACCCTTTACAAGCTAAAGGTTAAGATCCATTAAGCAAAGGGATCCTACAGAGTGTCTGGGAAGACAGACTCAATCAAACAATTAAAATTACAATTTTCAAACAATTAAAATTATAATTTTCAAACAATTAAAAATAATCGGGTTGTCTCCCGGTAAGCACTTTCCTTTCAGCTAGTCTTTAAGTTAGAATTTTTCCTTCATTCCTTTTCCGTCATTCATTCGTCCATTCACTCGCATTCGTCCCCGTGAGCGAATCTCTCCATGATCTTTTGGCATGACATAAACTTCTTGTAAAATGGCATGCCGAGCACAACACCACTTGTTATATTCACATCGTCAATGGTTGAGAAGCCTGAAATAATAGAAAAATTCCAAATGAAAATAGGTTTGTCAATTAAGGTCCCTGCTATATTTTTCCCTTCATGATTACCTTTGTCCATAATTATAAAATTATAAAAATGTTTGGTTATCATATTAATGGAAAAGGTAGGGAGGAAGTCAGCAATAACATGTTTATACCCAATCATATGAGAAAATTTCATTTTGTAAGAATTTTTATAAGTAGGCTTATTGACAAAATCAAGGGTTGGCTCAAATTCATTATCTTGATCCATCTTAGGTTCTAAAGGCATATCCAAATCATTTAATTCAATATAATTACCATAATGTGGGTCGAATGATTCATTAATAGTTTCTCCTATAAACTCAGTTTTGGAATCAAGATCTGTTCCTTCTTTTAACACATAGACCCTCATAATTATGCTAGTGACTGGTTTAATGCTTTTGAAAACAAGTTTCTCTTCCCTAATCCTAAGAGTAATTTTTCTTTTGAAAACATCTATCTTGGCATGAGAGGTAGATAAGAATGGTCATTCGAGGATCAAAGGGACATCGTCATCCTCGGGTATGTCCAAGATAATAAAGTCTATGGGGAAAATAAATTTACCAATATTAACTAGCACGTTTTCTGTAATACCCCTTAGATGTTTAATTGTTCTGTCAACCAGTTCAATAGTTAACCTAGTGTGAGCTAAATCACCTACACCAAGGTTGGTGTAGGTAGAGAATGGCATAACACTAACACTAGCTCCTAGGTCAACAAGGGCTTTATCAAAATAAACATTATGAACAAAACAAGGTAGAGTAAGGCTCCCTGGGTCCTTTTCTTTTTGAGGCAAGGTGTGATCATAAGTTTCTAGAATCTTTACTTTATGTGCCTCTATCCAATCACAGCAGTAACCATGTAGTCGATTAGGAAATAGAACTATTCCGAAAAATAAGTTATTGTACTATGACTTTGATACGGCGTATTGGCCTGACCCGACATGGCATATTCTAGTTGAATCAACTTTACCAGTTGAGATCGATTTGATATGATCCCTTAGGTTTGGTTCTGTTGAGCCGAGCAAACTTCTGATTCCTCTTTATTGTAAGACTTTGCTCATTTGACCAATTTGAATTTCTAAGGTCTTAATCGATGCTCCTTGATTTCTTATAGCTGTATCGGTAGAAGCTCAAATTTCTTTGATTATGTTTGAGTTCTCTTCGTCTCTCTTTGTTGATTCAGCCATGAATTTGGTCAGTGGTTCCTCCAAGGTTTGTCTTCGATCAGGGTACGAAGAATTTCCGCTGTTACGTTGGTAGAATCCTGGCCCTGCTGCTCTGTATTGTCCTCCAGGTTGATAGGGTGCTCCAAACTGTGTGTAGTAAGCCTCTTCAAGAGTTTTCCCTTTTTCCTTGAGTGGACAGTCCTTTGTGTAGTGTGGTCCTTTGCATAGTTCGCATCCGACATGAGTAGCGTATACTTTCTCATTGACCTTCTTAATTTCTCTCCTGAGGCTGTTGAGTTGGGCTTGTATAACAGCTAGTCTATCAAAAGTTTCAGTACTTTTGGTTTTTGAGGATGTTCTGTTGTACCATTTTTGAGAGTATTCGGCCATTTCTTGGATGACCACTTTTGCATCAGCAGCAGTTTTAGTGGGAATGGCACCTTTTGAGTCAATGATTTGTCTAGTTGGAACATCGAGCCCATTATAAAACAAGATTACTTCCTACCTATCAGTTAAATAGTGCTGGGGGCATTTCATCAAGAGTTCGTTAAATCTTTCCCAAGCTCGGAAAAGGCTTTCCTCCGGATCTTGCTGAAAGTTGTTAATTTCCTCCATCTTCTTTGCAGTACGAGTAGGTAGGCAGTACTTGTTTAGAAACTTCGTTTTCAAGGTTTCCCAATTTGTAATCGAACCTGATGGTTCATTCATGAGCCAATGACTCGCGGCTCCAGTTAAGGACATAGGGAAAGCTCGAAGCATTATTTGATCTTGAGTCACTCGGGGATATGAAATAAGTCAACGATCTTAAGGAATTTTTCAATGTGTTCGTTTGCGTCTTCATGTTCCAAGCCGCTAAAAGTATTTTGGCAAAGTTTCTTGAGAAATTGCCCTTTCAATTCAAAGTGAGTTTTGTCATTAATCTTGGGCCTAGCAACTCCTGACCTATAATTCCCACGGGTTTGCTCATGTATTGTTCCATTGTTTTCGTCATAACTTTTGTAGTTTCTTCTTCTTTTGAATGCTCTTCTATGTCAGAAAATAAATCAAATTATGGTGAACTCAATTCCGCAAGACCAGGTGTCTCGAAAAGCCTCTTTTTTGAGCAAAATACTCTTTTCGGGTTTTCAAAAGGTGTAATTAGTTCCTTAGTGGAACTCCTTGTCATGCATCACTTGAAATAGAGGATAATAAATCACTAGGACAAGCTTTTTGAAAAGAATACAAAAAAATAAACACGAAAATCAGTTTTTAGTTATGCTACTGTATCAAATGATTGATACGCCGTATTCAATTGATTTGAATATGCCGTATAGGTCTGCCGAAGGTTAGTACGCCGTATTTATTTTACAGAATACGCCGTATTGTTTGATAAAACAGATACATTGTTTAGACTGCATCAATCAATACGCTGTTTGAGTAGAAGGTTTGATACGTCATATCCAACTAGTGGATACGGCGTATCAGTTGATCTACCAGAACAAAGTACTTAGAAAATAATTAAATAATGTGGGAATTTAAACAAACAATTAAACACACAATGCAATTAAATACAAAACATAATTAAATTATGCTAATTAAGTTATTCTAAGCTAATGGTTAGAAATACTAATAAAATTAAGGGTTAAACTTTTTCACTCCCCAGCAACGGCGCCAAAAACTTGATGTGCTGTCGTGTTGGGTTAAATTATTGATTACCAAGTTTTAAATTTGTATTTAGCCGACTTATCCTAAAACAACACTTTAACGGGCAGTGTACCTGATTGGGTGGAGTTTCGTGGTAAGTAGGGTGTCGAACACTAAGAGCGAGGTCGTTAACCTTATATTCTATCCGTATTTTATTTAATCTAGTTAATTCTAATTACTTGTTAAACCTATGTTAAATCTAGTTCAAATGATAATGGGAGGTTTTAAGCCTGAGACACTGGCACAGGTTTTATGGTGACAATCATCAATTCAAAACACAATAAACATGCAAGAAGACAATCAAAAGATAAAAGAGCGGTACAAGCCAAATGATAGAAAGCTGTATTAGCCATATTAAATCCGATTAAATGCTGGTTTGTTTATTTAGTGCAACGATTACTTATCTTAAAGCGGCATATCGTTCTTAAGACTTAGGCGGGACATCATCCTAAGACCTAGACATGTTGAATCCTGTTACAATTAACGTATCCGCATAAAGCATCCTTTTAGTTTAATTATAATCTATCTAAGGATTAAAGCAATGGTGATCTTGTTAAATCCTAGCCCATCAGAACTTTACACACTTACTGTTTGACGGTATTTTATATACTGGTAGTTCACTGTTCAAGTCCTTACCAATTAATTAAGAACATACTTGTTGAAACATACGGGTCACCTGCCGGTCCAACTAAGCTCATAATTTAAAGGCTAAGATAGAACAATATTCGTGATCCTATTGGTCTAGTAATATAAAACATGATATAGAGAGCTATCCCTTTATCTAGATTACTTGTTCGGTATCACTAGACCCAGTTGAATGATAGGTCGCATATTTAAACACGTAAACAAGTATTAGGTAATAAACATAATTAAACAATCAATGATAAATTAAGCAATCAGATTAAAACAAACCAAACATTAAATCTTCATTAGGATGGCTAATACCCGAGGGTATTAACCCATAACCATTGTAATTATACAAGCGTGATCAAACAACCAAGGTAAACTAAACGTTTTATCGAACGATACCAAAAATTAAATGATTATAAGAGTATAGGAATTACACGGTGTCTTCTCTGGAATCGTGATCGATGCTTGACCTTTGGCTGCTCTTCTTCTCTTCAGAAAATCGACTTTTATGTGTATGGTATAAAGAATATGATTTTGCACACTGAAAACTTATTTTTGAGTCTTCTATTTATAGTCTCTAAAAATTGATGGATACGCCGTATTGAATGAGGTCAATACGGCGTATAGGGGTAATTTCCTTAGAGTGCGCGCTATGTTCACAATCAATCAAATATATCTTTCCCCATTTATATTTATTAAAGGATCTCTAAATGTTTATCCAGCTGGATACGACGTATGTAGATAGGCCAGATACGCCGTATATTGAATTGAACAAACGCGTTTTCTTGTGAAGTCCAGGCACTGATACGCCGTATCTTCTTTTATAGATATGACGTATTGAGCAGAAATAAGCAATCTTCAAATATCATCGTTAAGCTCTAAAAAGTGCGCCTTTTAGCATGTCTTCACAAATCACTAAGTAATTACTGCAATTTACAACTTTAAGCAATTAAGTAACGATTCTTGCAATAATTATATAAAAGTGGATAATTTATTCGGGATAAATAATGGTATAAATGTAACGTTATTTGATGTCATCAGAAAGCAATAATGAAAGAATGTATGTACTAATGTAATCGTGACTTTCTACAAGAATTAGGAAAAATTAAAAATTCTGGAAATTACACAAAAATAAATTTTCAAAAATTCAAAAAGCGTAAATTTTTTGTTACTGCAGGCTGTTGACGCCGTCAGGAAAAATCCTGACGCCGTCTCCAGAGCCTGTAAAACTTTTGTTCCATTTTCTTGGAAAAATTTCTACACAAATATTCGATTAGTTATTTCCTGGAAAAAATTCTGCATAGGCCACAAAAACGGTTAGTACAAACATATGACTCAAATCAAACAAACAAAACATAAAATGTGAATTAATCTGAAATTATTTATTTTACATGTTTAAAAATGGCTCTTAAAAACCGGATATTTTCCCCTACACTTATTTTAGCAAAATACCTATGATTATAATTAAGACAAAGTTAAATATAAAACAAAGCATGATAACATAACAATCAAACATATAAAAACAAATAATGAAGAATAAAAACACATGACACTCATAAAATGCAAGAAATAAAAAGATTAGGTTGCCTCCCAATAAGCGCTTTTGTTTATTAATGAGTCTAGTAGCTAGACTCGGAGTCATACTCCTTACATGACTCTGTCTATGTCCTCTAATATGACATCCTCTTCGATAATAGAGTTTGTTATATCTGACCGATATAGTTTTACACATTGTCTATTAACGATGAACTTATTACCATCATTATCGCATAATTTGATTGCTTTATTTTTCATTGTTCTATTGACTGTAAATGGCCCATACCATCTTGTTTTAAGTTTACCTGGGAATAACCTTAATCTAGAATTAAATAGAAGTACTTTATCCCCTTTCTCAAATTCGGTTGGCGTTTTGATTCGTTTGTCATGCCACCGCTTTGTTGTTTCTTTGTATATAAAGGAAGATTCATAGGCATCGAATCTTAATTCGTCCAATTCGTTAATTTAGAGGAATCTGTTAGCTCTCGCTTTTGCTAAGTACATATTACAAGACTTTAAAGCCCAATAAGCCTTGTGCTCTAGTTCTACAGGGAGATGACATGCCTTGCCATAGATTAGCCTAAATGGAGTTGTTCCTAATAGAGTTTTGAACGCGGTTCTAAAGGCCCAAAGTGCGTTATCTAGCTTGTGAGACCATTCATTCTTGTTTTGTCCTACTGTTTTCTCGAGAATTTGTTTGATTGCCCTATTTGTGTTTTTGACTTGGCTGTTTGTTTGTAGGTGGTATGCAGTGGAAAACCTATGAACTACTCCATATTTCTTCATTGCATGTTGCATTTGATAATTGCAGGAGTGGGTTCCCTAGTCACATATCAAAGCCTTTGGCACACCAAAATGTGCAAACAACTTCTTGAGGAAATTTACAACATTTCGAGCATCACTGGTGTGCAAAGGTTGAGCCTCTACCCATTTTGACATGTAATCGATGGCGACCAAGATATATAATCATTTCCATTTGATGAAGGGAATGGCCCTATGAAATCGATTCCCCATACGTTAAATATTTCTTAGACTTAGATGTACTTTTGAAGCGTTTCATCTCTTGCAGAAATATTGCCAGCTCGTTGGCAATCATCACAAGATTGTATTAATTTTCATGCATCACGAAAGATATTTGTCCAGTAAAACCCAACCTCGTAAACTTTTCTTGCAGTGGTCTAAATTCCATGGTGTCCTCCTGAAAGGCCACTATGACATTGTCGAAGGATTTGGGTAGCCTCGTTCTTGGAAACACATCGTCGTATGATTTGTTCCACGTATTGTTTAAATATAAAGGGTTCATCCCACAAAAAATGCTTTAAATAACTAAAGAACTTTTGTTTCTCTTGACGGGTAGACCCAAAAGGTAGCACTCTACTTGCAAGAAAATTAGCAAAATTTTAGAACCATGGTTCGTTACTTTTGTCGGAGATCGTCATTAGTTGTTCTTCCAAAAATAAGTCTCGAATTTTGGCCTTGGTCAGTTTTATAAGATTTGGATTTTCAAGTCGGGAGAGGTGGTCAGCTGCAAGATTCTCTGCATCGTTTTTATCACAGATTTCGATATCAAAATCCTGAAGTAGCAAGATCCATCTTATCAATCGTGGTTTGCCATCTTGTTTTGCGAAGAAATACCGTAAGGCGGAGTGATCCGTGAAAACGATAGTTTTAGATAAAACTAAATATTGACGGAATTTATCAAATGCAAAGACAACAGCCAAAAGTTTCTTTTCCGTTATCGTGTAATTCTTATGTGCCTCGTTTATCGTTTTACTAGCATAATGGATAGGCTGAAAATGCTTATCTTTCCTTTGTCCCAATACTGCCCCAACCGCGTAGTCACTGACGTCACACATGATTTCAAATGACAACGACCAGTCTGGTTTAATCATGATGGGGGCTTGTGTCAATTCTTGTTTTAGCTTGTCAAAAGTCTGGATACATTCTTCAGATAAATTAAAGGAGGCATCATTTATGAGAAGCTGGTTCATCGGACGTGCGATTTGTAAGAAGTCTTTTATGAATCTTTGGTAGAAGCCGACATGTCTTAAGAAACTGCGAATGGCTTTTATGTTCGTAGGGTAGGGTAACTTAGAAATTGATTCGATTTTTGCCCTATCTACTTCAATTCTCTACCCAGAAACCTTATGGCCAAGAACTATCCCTTCTTTTACCATGAAATGACATTTCTCCTAATTTAACACAAGGTTGGTTTCCTCGCATCGTTTGAGCATCTTTTCCAGGTTTGCAAGGCAATGATCGAAAGTGCTCCGAAGACGGAGAAGTCGTCCATGAAAACTTCCATGTTATCTTTGATTAATTCATGGAAGATAGCCATCATACAACATTGAAATTTGGCTGGAGCATTGCACAATCCGAAGGGCATCCTTTTGTAGGTGAAAGTTTCATACTGACATGTGAATGTAGTTTTTTCTTGATCTTCTAGGGCAATAGGGATTTGGAAATACCTTGTGAAACAATCCAGAAAAAAATAATATTCATTTTTGGCTAGTCTTTTGAGCATCTGATTGATGAATGGTAGAGGAAAATGATCTTTTTGAGTTGCATTGTTAAGTTTTCTGCAGTCAATGCAAACACGTCACACTGTGACAGTCCTTTAAGGAATGAGCTCATTATTCTCATTTTTTTTACCATAGTTATTCCTCCTTGTTTTGGAACAACTTGAACAGGACTAACCCAAGGGCTATCAGAAATAGGGTATATTAGACCCGCGTCAAGAGGCTTTATGATAACACTCTAAATATACGTGAAATATCCCTTGAAAATGTGTGAAATATATATGTTAATGCATGAAGTATTGCACGTTTGGTTGTTTGTTGGTATAATAATTGTTTCAGGACCAAGAATGACGAAAAGGACTAAAAGTGCAAAGATATTCCGTTAAATACACTAACGGTCGTCAATAGAATGATCTAGAAGTGAAGAGTTAATGAAATGAGTCAAAGTGCGGCGCACTTCCACCAAGTGCGGCATACTTGAAAGCGGGTTAATGCAATTTATTGATAAGACCAAGTGCGGCGCACAAATTTCTTTGTGCGGCGTACTTCTCCTGCAGTTACTCAAAAATCATTATGATTGCAATGATTATGAAACCATTCACTCCCCTATTTTTAGCAACTGATACCCTCACCACCACTATAAAAGGAGCACGAATTGGAGGTTCTAATCATCACAAAATCATTCATTCCATCTCAATATCCTCTATCATTTCCAGTTCTCTTTAGAAGGAAGTTCTTGGGGAATTGTTGAAGAGTTCTTAGGATCTTCATCATTTCCAGGAGTATAATCATTCAAGAAAGTTACATTTGATCTCAAAAGAGGTTGTGGAAGAAGTGTTATTAGTTGAAATTACGGGTTACTATTGTTTCATTTGAAGAAAGTTATTGTAAGAATCATATAATTTGCTTGTGGAATCGGTATAAACTTGTTATCCTTTTGAGTATAATGTTTTTTGAATCTATCATGCTTGTTATGTGTTTTGTTTCTATGATTATGCAGTAGTCTATCATGTTTGTTTAGGAATCATGAGAGTATTATGGATTAAACTTAGATAAACTAATGATTTTTGGAATTAACAAATATAAACTTGATGTTTTTATGCTTGGATCTTTAATCATCATTTGATCACTATTAGTCCGGATATAGGTCAAAGGCTCCGACTTTGTGCTTGATTTCTAGTGGTTTGTCTATGAACAACTCGATCTTAGCATTGTGAGGATTGGCTATTAAAATGATCATTAACCCAAGAATAAAAAGGTTTAATGCTCAACCTCATGTCTAACGAACTTGGTTGAGCAAGTTTATATTTATTATTTCCAAAACGTGAATCAAACTTAAAGCATTTTTCATAATTAAAAGTAAAGGCCGAAAGGATTTTTCATTATGAGAAATAGATAATCTTTTAAGTAAACTACCCGTTTCCTCAATCAATTATGCTAAAATTCATGAACTCGTTATCTCCCAAGTTTGTTCTTATTTACTCTTGTCTCCCAAACAAACATTGCTTTTATATCTTAAAATTCACCCTTGTCTTTAGATCGTGACAGTCTATAAGATAACTTTTCGTAAAACATCTCGACTTCACTTAGAATTACCAATCCCGTGGAACGACCTGGTCTTACCTAAAAGATTATACTACATACGTGGGTTATACTTTTACTCGTGTATTTCCGTCTAATAAATCAGTATTTTCAGTCTTATAAATTTAAAGCTTTCGAAACGCATCAAAAGTTTTTGGCGCCGTTTCCAGGGATTGAAATCATTCTTAAGTTAAGTAATTGCTATTTTACAAAACCAAATTTTTAAAATCGCCGTACAGTTTTTTGGCAAACTGACCTAAAATTTGTTTTTCTTCAGAAAGTGCGCCGCATAATTATTTTGTGTGACGGTTTTTCTGCAATTCTAGAAAGTACGACGTACTTACACCAAGTACGCTGCACTTCTTGCACTTTTACAAAACAGAACCAATTTTCAAAAGAGGAAGACAAAATCAAACCAAAAACTAAAAACCACTTTCAAAGCTGTAAAAATCAACACTAAAAACATGTGGATCATTCTCCTTATGTGCTTATTTGTTGAATTCTTGTATTCACATAACTTATGTTCTAAAATTAAAAAATCCAAAAAACATTGCTTTATGTCCTGCTTTCTTAAATCTAGGAGTGTTTATGTATTTTTCTTATTTGCTAAATGTTTCTTATCTGAGTTTGCTTGTTTAAAAAATGAAAATGAAAATTTAATAGAAATTAAGACAAAAATTTATGACCTCAATCATTGTTATGTGATTATGTATGTGTTTAATGAAATGTTAACTGATGTCTTTGAATTATTTATTAAGATTAATTATAAAGTTACAAAAATAAAACGTTTTAAAAATTTTGAAACTGAAAATTATAAAAGTACGGCGCACTTATTTCAAAGTACGCCAGTTTTCCTAAAATAACTTAAAAATCTTGAAAAAATTCAGAAAGTATGCCGCACTTACCTTGAAGTGAGATGCACTTTGCTTCATGGACAATCAAAAAATGCTTATATCTTAATTTTCGTAGACAAATTGTTCTGTTTATTAATTGCTATCAACTTAATAATATTATATAAGTGTAAAAAGGTGATATTACTTGTTTTAACTAACCTACTAATGGTTGTTCTATAAAAGTTATGTATCCTAATTCGAGTGTTGGAAAAACTTGCCTAGGAGAAAATGTCATTGAAATATCAATTGAAAAGCTAAAGGTCATGAAGATTGGAATTTTCTC
>BQNB010073145.1:0-32207 GCA_026074375.1 Tanacetum coccineum
TGTAATTTATGAGACACAATTACTATGGTTGGTGATTTTTATATACATTTCGTATCGAGTTACATATCATATTTTTTTTAATAAATAATTGCATAAATCTATATTCATGACGAGTTGCATACTATAATCAAGTATATTCATTCACTTTTACTTCATACATAAATGACACATGAATCTCCCCTTATAGCCGCAGTCAATAGTTACCCTGCCAACGACCACCATCGACATTTTCTAGCGTCAATTATTCTTGCTTTATATATTTTTAGGTTGTCTATGCAGCATTACGTGGGTACCATGCTAGTTTTATACTATACAACTATATTATGTTTTGATCTTAAGTTTTTTTTCCTAAAAGAGATAACGTCAAAATTAAGAAACCTCGTAACATGGCAACAAAACTATAACTTTAGATATATACTATAAACCGCTTTTAAGATTGCACGTTGATATTGTGCACATAGATAAAACACAAAATGGTGCATCACACATAGATATTGCGTACACAAATACAATGTACATTGAAAAACTTACCATAGCTTGTAATATAAGATTGTCAAAATGAAATAAAAACCTCATAACATGGCGACAAAACTGAAACCTTAGATACATATTATAAACCGCTTTTAAGATTATGAGGCACACAGTATTGCGCACACAGATACAACATACACTGGTACCGCACATAGATATTGTGTACACAAATACAATGTGCATTGATACCACACATGAAAATATATTATTCATATATTACACAAAATAATATTAATACATGTGTCAAGACATGAGTGATTATCAGTTACATTTTAAATATAAAGTAACATTTTCATGGTCACACGTCATTTGATGGGCCCATCTACTGTCACCACCAATACCTCGCTTTCTCTCTCTAGATTTTAATGTTTACTACTATATAAATAGAAATAGTTATGAATAAAATATATTATTCAAAGAAGATAATTCATTGAAATATTATTGTTAGTCTTTTTAATATTTTCTCAGAAATTTCACTGAAATTTGATTCAGATCAGTAAACTTCAAGAATAGAAAGAAGGAACTAACATCTATTCGGTAACTTTCTTAGCTTTTGTTATTGTTTGTTTTCTTTAAAAAGTGGTATTTAAATTCCTATTATGTAATCGAGTTTACTCATAATTTTTCAGATCAATTAATTTAAGTTTTTATTTAATTAGTAATATTGATATGAGACTAGATATTATAGTTGAAATATTTGTAAGTGCTCTATTTTGATTATCTTAGTTAAACACGTCATACCATATATTTTTCGGTTTTTTAAACTTTCGTCGTGGTAACACATTATTAGATATATTAAATAAACTCAAATTTAGTTGATATTGCTAAATTCTTAATTTGTGATATTTACCAAACGAGGAGGATATGCCCTCGTGTTGCACCGGGCAGCTTTAAGCGAATATTTTTCGATATAATTTTTTTTACCCTCAACTCATATACGTAAATTCAAACAATTAAAGAATCAAAAGAGAAATAAAAAATAAATTGTCCAAAATAGCCATTTAAATATAAACAATAATCTTTATGTAAATAGCAAAACTTTTCATATATAAACTTAGGGGCATTTGAGTAATAAAGAGAAAGGAAAATTTTCTTTGAAGGCTTGAGCTTCGAGCTCACACTTATTTAGATGCAATTAAACCATGAACAACCATTTGACCACTTAACATTTTATGTTTTAATTCTTAGCATATAATAAATATTTTTATTTTTTAATAAGTGTAGGGAATGATAACATCGTTACTATTTGGTGAATAGTGCGTAAATCGCAAACTTTTTCATATAAATTAAGGGCATTTGACAAATAATAAAGAAAAACAAAAAAAATCCTTTGGAGGCTTGAACTTGGAGTTCACAATTTTTATAATTAGATACAATAAAACCATCAACCATGAATAAACATCGGACCACTTAACATTTTTTGTTTTAATTTTTAGCATATTATATATATTTTTTATTTTTAATATGGTAAATGACAAAATTATTACTATTTGGATAACAGTATCAATATAAAAAGGTTGTTTATTTCTAAAATTTACCTTACCTCAAAAATTGTTTTAAGAAAAAAAGATTGGGGTAATTTTTGAAATGCCCAAAGATTGAAGGTCTCTTGTTTTTTACCCCAAAACAATCGGACTTTCTCAATTTGGCCCATGCGACTTATGCGAACTATGCAACTTCCAAAAAGTATACAAAATGTCCTTATCACCCATTGATTGATGTACTTTTAAAGTACATGTGTGTAAGATATGTGTAAGATTTTGTCAGGGTACTTTTTATACGACTTGTACTTAATTTTGTATTTTTTGTAATAATAAGTACAATTTAGAAATGATTTTTTTATCTCAATGTTATGTAACTTGTACTCTTTGGTAATTAATTTTTTTTATCTCAATATATGATCGTTCCTGATTTATATCAAAACCAAAAGTTTTCAAACTGTCTTTAAGACTAGAAAACATGATACCGACCAAACTAAACTTAAATCAATCTTGACCATTTCCAAAAGCGTCACGCTTATCTTGTTGCCACCCGTATCCCTGTCCATGATTATTTGAGTCGCCGCCATAGAAGTTGCCTGGTATTTGAGTAAATTGTGGAGCTAGAGTGGGCGGTGGTGGCAGTTTGTTTCCCCTTCCATCCTTTAAGTCATTAGCATTTCCCCCTTGTGGAATATTTGGTGGTGGAGCACCTTGAAAGAAACCGCCTTGCTTCATAATCATAGAAGGGTCAAATGGTGCACCATTTGGTCCCACATTTCAAGGTTGTGGATACCCCAACAACGCCCCTTGTTCCACACATGTATCAGGAGCCTAACCACCAACATAAGGTGGTTAACTAAAAGATGTGGGACCCATTACATTTGGATTGACAGGTACAACAAAGTTGTGAGGTTAGAGGGCGTTCAGAGGGTACTGGGCATAAGGAGCATGGGGTATAATACCTTGTTGCTGATCACCTGCCATTGAACCATTGAAACCGTGGGGTCTGTTATCAATCTGTGGTGGGTTAGGTTTTGGCGGTACGAGTGAGCGAAGTGGAGGAGGTTGGGACCGAGGGGTGCGTTCTTTACCATCTTGGACTGGCCTTGGTGTTGGGGCTTGAACTGTTGAATGTCAAACTCCTTGAAACAGCTCGGAGTCTATATATTATATTGCACACAAACTCCTGAATCGTATTATTCAAAATATATAAAAAAAAATCAAAAATGTTACTATTACAACTATAAAGTCGCATAAAAATCTCTACTACTTTATAAAGCATTTAACCCATTCTATTTTTAGAAGTCTTAAAATTTTAAGTAAGATTACTTCTTTGAGAAAGTTTATGCATACAACCAACATAAAAAGCCTTTAAAAAAAAGGCCCACTTAAAGCCTCCTAACTGAAAATTAAAGTGTCTTCATGCACTTCATTTCGTAACAGGCTTATTTTGTAACAGTCCATTTAAATGCATTCATGTGGTCCATTTGTAACGGTCCATTAAACATCATTTAAGTGTAAACCACAAACTCAAATACTCATTGAGTATAAAAACCTAACACACTAACAAAATTCATTACACCATTTTCATCTCTCTATTTTATCTCTCTTAAAAACACAAACACCTTTCTCTCTCTTTCTTCAAACCACCAAATTCTGCCGTCTCACATATCAGATTTGTCCGCCACTACCGTTTAGTTCTGCCGCCACCTTTGCCAACATCATGTGCCATCAGCCGCTACCGCCGCCATTGTCTCCGCCGTCTGCCAAGCTAATAATCATGGCTTTGGTGAACTGGGTGGTTTCAGTGCGGTAGGTGATTTCGGTGTGTTTTTTTGGTGATTTGAGTGGTTTTGGCATATCCATATGAATATTCCCATGTCTAATGTACTTTTTGTTAGATCTATATGAATATTTTGAGCAGCTTAATCTCTTTTTTGATGGTGAAGCATGAATGCCATGTGTAAAGTTGATGATTTATACAAAATAAATATGGTTTGTTAGTCATGTTGATTTATATTTTACAATTTGAGAATTTAATTATTTAGTACATAAATGTTATGCACTTTGGTTTTTATAATTCTTTTATAGATCTATAGATTTTATTTTGTAGATCTAATTTTTTGACAGTTGTTGTTAGAAAAATGTTTAACCGAATAACATTTGTTCATCGCAAAATATAGTCACAGGGTACCCGTCGCCGTTGTGTGATTATATTTTAGAAGTCTTAAATTTTTTAAAGGACCAAAACATTTCTTGTTTGGGAAAGATATAAATTCATTAGTCAATGTACACCTTAAACATTTTAAAATTCACATCAGATTTAATGTTTACATTTTTAACTAGCATGTGTTAATAATAGCTCATTTTGAAGAGTTTGTAACTCCTGGTCAAAAGGAGTTATGAGCATTAATCGGACAATTAATCCCATAACCTCATCTATGAATTCATAGTGGTTACATGACCATAATCATGGTCTTTAAGTTAATGTTGAAGGTCAAGGTGGTTACAAATATTTAATGTTGAAACCGCTTATTTTATAGTATGTATCTCTACTGCTTTATATAAAAAACTTGATTTGTAAACTATATATATATATTGTCATGACTGACATTGATTAATCATTTCAAAATTTTAATCTAAAAATTATAACTTCACATGGGTTTTTAACATTATGGCTTACATCATTCATAAGTCAAATATTATCATCGTAAGGTAAAAATATTTTTTGTAAACAATTAGGTTCTTAATTATTTTAGTCGGTTATTATATTGTTAACGAATTATCTTTTTCAATGTCTATTACATTTCATTTGTATTGACATTTATCTTTAATTTATGTCTTTAACTACTTATGTTACTCTCTTTAATTTGAACCTTATGTTATTTGGATGTGAAATAGTTGCATCGGTATGGTTAATAGTTATTTTAATTAAAATTTGTCATTATTTTGTAAAGTTATGTTTGAAAAAACATATAAATGAACAACGTTTGCTCGCCACTATATTTAGTTACCGGGTGTCCGCTGCCGCATTGCGCGGGTACCCGGCTAGTTAATTATCAAAGAGTACAAGTTGCATAATATTGAGATAAAAAAAATCATTTCTAAATTGTACTTATTATTATACAAAAATATAAAATCAAGTATAAGTCGCATAAAAAGTACTAATTCAGTCGCATAGAAAGTAATCTGACAAAATCTTACACACATGTACTTTAAAAGTACATCAAATCATTAAGTGATAGGGACATTTTGTAAATTTTTTGGAAGTTGCATAAGTTACATAGTTCGCATAAATCGCATAGAGCAATTTGGGAAAGTCCCATTATTTTGGGGCAAAAAGCAAGAGACCCTCGATCTTGAGGCATTTCAAAAATTACCCCAAGAAGATTTGTCACTAGCTAGCCAAGTATGCATGCACTAGCTAAGAGATGTGAATTTATAAAACGCTTTTATGATTAAAAAAAGACTAAATATAGAAAGAAATCTATCAAAATTCCCGTTACAAAGTGTGGGTTACAATTCCTCATTATAGACTTTTCATCAGCTAAGGTAAAATAAACATATACGAGTAACTTTTAACTTTTTGATTGTTTAATTTTCAACTTTTTTAGTGATAACCTTTTATAGATAAATTTTTGAAATGACTAAAAATATACTCCGTAATTGGGTTTAGACAAGCTTGTGAAACATTTGTTATCCTTTTGCAGAAATTTAAGTATAACGTAACACGGGATTAATTTTTCCGTCTTCTTTAAGTGTTTAAAGTTAAGAATTAGAAAGATTAAATTGGATGTGTAACATATAGTTCTACATTGTTGTTAAAAATATATATTGAATAAATATTGCAAACAGTGTATAATTCACATTGACAAAAGAATAAACTTAGATACACTTTTAAGCATTTAACTAAATTTTCAACAGCTTTATATTCGTTTTAAATTTGTAGTTAAACATTTTTTTTGTTATATTAATCAATTAATATTATTTTACACTATATAGACTGGATATCGAGACAAAGCCATTTTACTAATTGGTTGAAAAACCATTATACATAACATTCACATATTTTAGCAATATCATAAATTAACTGATTTAACAAACTTGTTTTATATGTTTAAGAAAACTTAATCCATTTTGTAGTTCACATGCCATATAACTATTGATTGAAAAGCCATTGTACATAATATTTACTTTGGTTTAATAGTAGTAGTAAAACCATATATCAGAAGGAGATATGTTTGTTATATGTTCTTTTAATGTTTTGTTAATACCATAATTACTCATCTCGAATTAACATTTTTTAGTGAATATGATAATTATTATCTTAATGGATGGTCTTTGTGATGAATTAAACTTGCAGGTGATTAACGAAAGCAAAGCGAGATTTTTTACAAGAAGAATCAAGAAACATGCAATCATCATTGGTTTCCAAGAACTTTTCCGGACCAACAAGCAGTTCAGGTGACATGAATGAATCTCAAATCAAAATGCTAGGATCGCAGCTAGCAAACATGCAGCTGGAAACAAATACTAACTACTCGATCAATGTGACTGGACCTTGGGTTTATTTTTCTTGTCATGCATTGAGTTGGGAAGCTTTTGATCCATTAAGCAAGAAATGGATGCATCTACCAATGATCAATGCTGATGAAGTCTTTGAGTTATCTGACAAAGAGTCGATGTCAGCTGGGACAGAGCTACTCGTCCTAGGCAAGGATGTATTTGGTCAAACTATCTACAAGTATAGTTTGTCAACGAACACATGGTCATTGGGGAATAAAATGAACACCCCAAGATGCTTGTTTGCTTCCGCTTGTCTTGGTAAGACCACAATATTTGCTGGTGGTGTTGATGACAGTGGAAAGATCAGGGATACGGTAGAGAGTTATGACAGTGAGACTGGGGCTTGGGAGACGCTTCCTAGCCTGCTCAAGTCCCGAAAAATGAGTTCTGGGGTTGTGATGGATGGAAAGTTCTATGTTATTGGAGGCAGTGGGGGAAAAGATGGAAAGGCGCTATCATGTGGTGAAGAATATGATTTTGAATCTAAGATGTGGCGGAAAATTCCTAATATGTCGCCAGGAGGTGGTACGGGTTCAATGGCTCCACCACTACTTGCAGTAGTGGCTAATGAGTTATATGCTGCAGATTGCTTAGCTATGACGGTGAAGAAGTATAATAAGCTGAAGAATGTTTGGGTGAACATAGGAAGGTTGCCCGAAAGGGCTAATAGCATGGGCGGATGGGGAATTGCATTCAGGGGATGCGGGCATCAGGTGATCATCGTTGGTGGGCCTAGAAGACAAGGAGACTCCCAGCTTGAAATCTATTCATGGGTTCCTAGCCAAGGCCCGCCAGAGTGGAGTGTGGTCGGTCAGAAGGAGTCCAACAGCTTCGTGTATAACTGCACTATCATGGGCTAATAAATTGACTATTATAGCATAATTATCGAGATTAAATAAAGTATGCGAAGTGTTCAATAAACGATGCCAAAATATAAATAATTCATGTTTTTAGTTATGATTGCAGAACTTTCACATACATAAAGAGAAAGTTAAAAGTAGTTGTGATATTGATTTGGGTTGCAGGACCAGGCCTACAGCAACATCTCTAAACACTTGCCAAGAAGTATAGGCGCAATTAGAACCCATTTATTTTTTAATGGGTCACTTTGGGTTCTCTTTTATTCCCAATGCGTCAAATCATTTTAAGATTTCAGAGGGTATTCGATCCGAATGCAAACAGATAAAATTCACAACAAGTATGAGGGTCAGATTAGAGACTATGAATCGAAAAAAGTGGACATCTGTGATGGCTGTAAATTTAACAATTTACCTTGCAAAGACACGGGCGATCGTAACTTTAGTCAACCATGCTTGTATTCATCACAGCCTAGGTTCCATATCAGGTGTATACATTTCGCCACAAACAACATCTTCCTCTCAGCTTTTGGAGCTCAAGAGTTGGTCTGAGACGACCGCTTCGCGTCGCATAAGATTTAGTTCAAAACTTGTAACCTATTTTTTATGGCTACAAAAGCACCAATTAATGTACGTTGCAAAAAACAGACACGTCCTCCATGTTCTCTAAGGATCATTTATGTGTTCAAGCAATCAGTCAACTCTTAAACACCCTGAATTTCATCAGGATAATTTACACCGCGTAGTGCTAAACTGTATCGTTGTTGACTGATCATTTGAGCACGTAGCTGGTAGGGACACGAGGAATAAATAATTGTTAGATATAAATCAACTAATTAATGAAAACATGTTCAACTTGCATGATATACATATCAACTTGAATAATTTTACTCTTAAAGGAAGTTTGTGAATTAGTGTTGGATTATGATAGTTGGTGACGTATACTAGGTGTACCAAGCCTCTGGGCTTGTGCCACATTATTACTTGGGCTTTTGGGCCCAACCTGTCAATAACGGGCCGCAGTAAAACCCAATCACACATTGGCCACGGCCCGAACCTAGCGATCCGTCCGCGGATCCAGTTATAGATGATCCATCCGTGGCCGTTCACACGATTACCGCGGAACCTTGCCCGATAAGGGACCCACTCTGGCCACTACTAAAGCAACCGAAATGCTAGAAAACCCTAGTATTAGACACCTATAAATAGGGGTCATAGTAGACCCCAAAATGTACACAGTTATTCTTATTCTCTCTGACATATACTCTGACAATATGAATACTTACTCTCACGTCGGAGTCTAATCGTGGGGTCCGCCCCACGGTAAGGCTAACGGTTTACTTTCAATTGTGCAAAAAATCATCACTTCTCTTGCTCTAGTACAAGATTAAACATTCAAGTCATTTGGAGGCCCGACCCGACAAAGGACTTCAACACCTTGACAAAACCTAACACAAATTTTATACTAACAAGTGGCGCCATCCGTGGGACCCTTATGCAACCACGATTCTCTAAAAAACTCACCATGAGCACTCACGAACAACAAACCACAAACAATCCCACGTCCGCCGTAAGGAACACTGGGGGAAGAAATGGTCCCCAAGGTCTTGAGGAACCTATGTCTGATGAGGTTCTTAGAGAAATGTGCGACAAAAAACTATCACCAACTCTTGCCGCTCATCACCGAAAAGATGCAAAAAGAAAAAGAGCAGAAAGACAAACTCAACGCAGTAAAAGCACGACTGATCTATGGCGACGAGTCTGGAATTAAGATAAGAAGTCATGAAGAATCGTACTACTCTGAAACTAAGACACCAACCGCCCGAACACAACCCAGAAGAAGGCACGAAGATAGGCATTCCCGGAGCCCATCACCACATGCCAGTGTTTTCAAAAGGCTTAAGAAGTACAGATCCCCTTCACCACGGCCCCGGCCACGAAAGAAAGGAGGCGTGTTCAATAGGTTGGGAAGAAAGGAGCCAGCTACATCCGCACATTTCGGTAGTCGTCGACGAAGTCCCCAAGCAAAAAGAACTGAAGTAGAACCAAGGAGGCATCAACAAAATGGAACACCGTCCAGTACGACTAGCCGATATTCAGAAAGCGAAGATAGTGAAGTGGGTCACTGGAAATCCAAATCAAGAAGACATAGGTCGAGCACCTATGAAGACGGTCTCTCCCAACCTTAGACATGTGAGGAAAGAAACCCTTTCACACCTCAGATCCGGCAAATAAGTCTCTCGAGGACTAGAATGCCTAGCCACGTCAAGACATATGATGGAAGTGGAGATCCGGAGGATCACTTAAAGCTATTTCAATCGGCCGCAAAAACAGAAGGATGGGCAATGCCGACATGGTGCCACATGTTCAACTCAACCCTCACCGGGAATGCTAGAGTTTGGTTCAACAAGCTACCAAAAGAGTCGATTGATAGCTATGAAGATCTAAGAATAGCGTTTAGAGAGAACTATCTTCAGTAAACAAAACACATCAATGATCCGGTAGAGATACATCATATCAAGCAAAAAGATGGAGAATCTACGGAAGACTTCATGGAAAGATACAAGGCAGATGTCCTGGACGTAGAAGGAGCTCTGGAATGCATGAGAATCTCCGGGTTTATGCACGGAATAATTCACCCTGGGTTAATCAAGCGTCTATATGAAAGAATTCTGAGGTCTATGGATGAAATGTATAGAATGACTACGTCTTTCTTACAAGGGGAAGTTGCTGCATTCAGTCACGACCGGAGAAAAGCATCCTCATCATGGAAACAATCAGAATGGAGGGACAAACTGAATTTCAAGAAAGTCTTCAAAAATAAACAAAGACCGGATCGTAAGCCAGATAGATTCTCACTCCTTACCAAAACGCCAAAAGAAATTTTCGCTCTGGAAAAAGGAAAGTTCAAAGCCCCACCCCCAATGGTAACTCCTGCGGAGAAAAGGGATCCGAACAAATACTGTGAATTTCATTCAGATACGGGACACAGCACGGACGAATGCATGCAGCTGAGAAAGCAAATAGACGAAATGATCAAGGTAGGAAAATTGTCGTAATTCATCAGAGAATTAAAACAGAATGACAAGCCGAAAGCACCGAAAAAGGGGAAGTGTCCGGAAAGGATAAACCTTTGGCTATACTAATGATTCAACCATGGGAAAGAGTGGCCAAGCCCAGGATTACCCAAAGCTTCTCCCCGGAGACGGTGATTTCCTTTCCACCTCTGGGGGAAGAAGACGGAACGGAGGGGCCAATGATAATCGAAGCCGAAATGGGCGGGCACTTTGTGCATCGGGTATACGTTAATGGCAGAGCATCCTCAGAAGTCTTATATGAACACTGCTTCATAAAACTCCGCAAAGAGATAAGGGATCAAATAGTTTCGGCCACCACTCATCTTATCGGATTCAGCGGAGAGACCATTTGGCCACTAGGCCAGATAGCCTTGCTAGTCAAAATAGGTAATGAAGTACACTCCACCTCCGCATGAATGAACTTCATGGTTATCAGGTCACCATCCCAACACAATGCGATAATGGGCAGGCCGGGCATAAGGAAAATCCACGCCGTACCATCAACAGCACATGGGATGTTAAAATTCCTCGTAGAGGACGGCACGGTAACGCTACAGAGCAGCAAAATCATTCCTATGGAATGTCCTATTATCTCCGGACCTAGCATCCAGCCTCCCGCAGTAAACCAAGTATTGGAAGAAAAAATAAATGTAGCAATTCACCCGGAATACCCCGAGCAGACAGTTGCCATAGGATCGACATTAACAAAAAAGGGACGCAAAGAACTATGTTCCTTGCTCAAACAAAACTTGGATATTTTTGCTTGGAAGCCGAATGATATGACGGGCGTCCCACGAAGCATCGCGGAACACCACTTGAATATCCGAGAGGAATGTTCACCAGTCAGGCAAAAGAAAAGACGGCAGGCACCGGAAAGAAATAAGGCAATCCAAGAAGAGGTGGAAAACTGGTGGATGCTGGAATAATGAAAGAGGTCCACTATCACAACTGGCATTCTCTAATCCGGTAATGGTCCAAAAGCATGATGGAACCTGGCAAATGTATGTAGACTTCAAAGATCTTAACAACGCATGTCCCAAGGATTGCTACCCGTTGCCGGAAATAGATTGGAAGGTAGAGTCTCTCTGCGGGTATCCTTTTAAATGTTTCTTAGATGTATACAAGGGGTACCACCAAATTAAGATGGCAAAAGAAGACGAAGAAAAAACGGCGTTCATAACAAGCCAAGGGATATTCTGCTACTCTAAAATGCAGTTCGGTTTAAAGAATGATGGGTCAACATATCAACGTTTAGTGGATAAGGCAATTCAAAAACAGATTGGGCGTAACCTGGAGGTATATGTCGATGACCTAGTTATAAAGAGCCGCACGGAAGAAGAAATCATCCGAGACATAACAGAAACATTCAAAACCCTCCGGCAGATAAACATGAAGTTAAATCCAAAGAAATGCACCTTTGGAAAGCAGGAAGGAATGTTCTTAGGTTATAAAGTAAGCACCAACGGGCTGAGAGCATGTCCGGATAAAGCAGACGCAGTCCTTAGCTTGCCATCTCTGAGATGCATCAAGGACGTACAAAAGTTAAATGGAAAGCTAGCAAGCTTAAATAGATTCTTGTCAAAATTAGCAGAAAAATCGTTACCTTTTTTCAAAACCTTGAAAAAGTGCACAAAGAAGAGCGATTTTCAATGGACACAGGAAGCCGAAGCGGCTTTCAAGCAGATGAAGAAACTTATTGCAGAACTCCCAACACTGACCGCACCAAGGGAGCATGAAGAACTAATCATATACTTGGCCGCAACAAAAGAAGCTATCAGCGCAATCTTGATGACGGACCGGGAAGGCAAGCAAATACCAGTATATTTTGTAAGCCGCGCCCTACGAGGTCTGGAAATCAACTATACTCCTATGGAAAAATTGGTGTTAGTCTTGCTCAGTGCAAGCAAATGGTTGAAAAGATACTTCCAAGCATACACGATTGTTGTAATAACAGACCAACCAATAAAGCAACTATTGTCAAGTTCAAAAATGTCTGGGAGAATGCTGAAATGGAAATTTGAATTAGAAGGATATGATATCCAATACAGACCAAGGACTGCAATTAAAGGCCAAATATTGGTAGATTTTATTGTAAAACGACCAGAAGAGGAGTCTCCGGATGAACTCATGGCAGAACCGGAAGAACTACCAGAGCCATGGACTTTGTTCACGAATGGTTTGTCCTGTGTAGACGGCTCTGGAGCAGGACTGATACTAACAAATCCGGAAGGGACAGAGTTCACATACGCCATAAGGTTTAGATTTGAGGCTACTAACAATGAAGCCGAGTATGAAGCATTAATAGCCGGTCTCCGGATCGCAAAACAAATGGGCGTAAAGAATTTGCAAGCACACGTTGACTCAAGACTTATAGCCAATCAAGTTAACAGCTCTTACATTGCTAAAGAGCCAGGCATGGTTCAGTACTTGAACAAAGTAAAATCACTCGCAAAAAGCTTTAAGGAATTTTCCATCAAACAAATACCACGAAGTGAAAACAAGAAGGCAGACGCCCTAAGCAAGATCGCATCCACAAGCTTCGCGCATCTTAGTAAATAGGTGCTCGTGGAAGAATTGAAGGAAAAGTCCATAAATGAAAAAGAAATTCTCGATGTAGTAGAAGAAGAGGGAAACACGTGGATGACACCCATATGTGAGTACCTGGCAAAAGAAATCCTTCCAGAGGATAAAAAGAAAGCCAGAGGGATACGTCGCAAAGCGGCCAGGTATACCATGATTAATGGAACCCTATACAAGAAGTCTTTCTTAGGACCATGGCTCCGGTGTGTCGGACCGCTCCAAGCAAACTACGTCCTAAGAAAAATACACGAAGGGTCATGCATCATGCACTCCGGTCCTAGATCTGTGGTTGCCAAAGTTATTCGAACAGGATATTACTGGCCAACAATGCATATGGATGCACGGAATTTGATAAGGGAATGCAATGACTATCAAATACACCGTCCCGTCCCAAGGAATCCGTAGCAGAACTTGACTTCCATCACGTCTTCATGGCCATTCTATAAGTGGGGGATAGACATAGTCGGATCTTTTCCGAAAGGTCCAGGTAAAGTCAAATTCTTGATTGTAGCTATCGACTATTTCACTAAATGGATCGAGGTAAAGGCTGTCGCAACCATCACTGGAAATCAAGTGAAGAAGTTTGTGTGGGACAACATTGTTTGCAGATTTGGTCTACCTGTGGAAATTATATCAGACAATGAAAAACAGTTCCATGATAATCCATTCAAGGATTGGTGTGAGAAACTGTGTATCCGCCAATGCTTCGCTTTCGTGAAGCACCCGCAAGCAAATGGTCTAGTTAAAAGAGCAAACAGAAGCTTAGGAGAAGGAATAAAGGCAAGGCTTGATGAAAGAAGCAAAGATTGGATGAAAGAGCTCCCGCATGTCCTATGGGCCCACCGTACAATGATCAAGTCAAGTAACGGGGAAACACCATTCTCGCTGACGTATGACACGAAAGCTGTTATCCCGGCGGAGATAGGCATGCCAACACTCCGAACTACGGAGATAGATCTGACAAAAAACAATGAAGCTTTGGGAATGAACTTGGACCTCATAGAGGAAAGAAGGGAGCAAGCAGCAATTCAAGAGGCAAAAAGCAAGAAAAAGATGGAAAAGTATTACAACTCAAAAGTCCGCGGCACAAGTTTCAAGCCGGGCGACATGGTCTACCGCACCAATAAAGCAAGTCGTGCCAAGGATGAAGGCAAACTTAGACCCAAGTGGGAAGGACCGTATGAAGTTACGGAGTCACTTAGAAAAGGAGCATACAAACTCAAAGACTGCAAAAGAAATGAAATACTGAGGACATGGAACATTTGTAATCTCAAAAAGTGTTATATACATGAAGTGTAAGAATCCGCCCGGCACATATGATGCTCCTGAGGGCAATATCTTTATTTATTCGTATCTTGTAATATTTTGAATTTTAATGAAAAGTGAGGATTATCTACCCTCACGAGTTTTAAATTTTAAATTATTTCTTTACTTTGCAAAGTTATATTAATTGTTAAGACGCGCATGCAAGGAGCCATGCTCCACAAAAATATTATCCCGTATAATAAAGGTTAAGCAACCTCAAAATTAGCTCAGGCGCGTAAGAGGTATTGCAAGCCCTGCACCGGGAGAATAACCCACAAATATTCACAAGACTATTTATTACGAACGTACACCAGTAATAAACAAAAGATAGCAAACATAACACTAGAAAATGTGTTATGGAACGGACATACAAGAATCCGTCCAATTCAGATGTTAAATTTGCAAAGTTAATATCAATTTACAATAAAAGCCGCAATGGCCACATACGGCCATGGCATATAAAATAAAACACAAACAAGCCGCTGTAACAGACCACATGCGATCACGGCAAAATTTCAAAACGAGGGTCTTCAAACTGGGCATACAAACCACGCTCCCCAAATCCTCATAGGTGTCCAAATCCTCAACGGAGAGGGCAGCCGCGGAAGTTCTAGCCTCACCCAGCAAGTTCTGAGAAGACAAGGGATGAGAAACTATATCCACCATTAGCTGACGGAGAGCCGCGACATGCTTCTTCGCGCCTTCGGCACGGGTGTGAACATTAAGTAAAGCAAAGGATAAAGAAGTCTCCCCGACAACAGCCTTAACATCAGCATGATAGATAGGGACGGAGAGCTGCTCAAGGCACGGTTGAAGATAAGCAGCTTCAGGGAGGTGTGCCAAAGGTCCGTCCAATAGAAAACAATCCAAGACCTCATCCATCCCGGAATCTTTCTTGGATTTCAACAAATGAACCAAAGGGAAGTCCGCTTCCTCAAGAGCTCTTACCGCATCAAGATAATTGGCCTCAGCAGTCTCCGGGTTGTAGGCCGTTACCGCGGAAAGGGGGGTTCCGACGACTCCATGCTCATGGCCAGCCGCCAAACCCTCTTGCATACCAAAATCCATGGCCCGGCCCAAAGCATGACCCAGAATGCTTTGGTACTCGGGGGACTTCAAACATTTCACCATAGCAAGCTGCACCCCGTGCGTCAACAGCCATCTTCGTCCGGCCAAAGCAGTCAGGTAAGCAGGATAAAATTCCCCCTCCAAGCGACCGGATACGTCCATCACATGTGCCTCAAGTTCGGCCACACGGTTGTACAACACCTGGGCCTGCGCCTCTTGCTGAGCTTCCATCTTCTCTTTAAAATCGCGAAAAGCAGAATGAAGAGTAGAAACCTGCAAGGATAAGAAGTTAAGTAAAAAAAACACCACCAAGGCAACAACCAACGGAATAAAAGTCATACCTCAGAAGCAAGTCCATCTCTCTCGGAGGCTATTATTCCCAACCTCACAATTCAACCTACCTCCTATTTCCAAACTCCAAACCAACTTACCTACTTCTTTCAACAATCCTTTCTCATACCTATACAACATATCCTCATCCCCACCCAAACCTCTTCCCCCCCCCCACTCCTCACCCCCCATAAAACATATCCTTCCCCTCCTCCCTCATCTGTCACCCTGGCAATGAGATCATGCGCCACCTGAGCTTGTACTCGCCTTGTGAGATAATTATATAGGACCGTTCAAAATTCACTCTCACCGGTCAAGAGGCTCACTCGAATGCGAGCATAACTCGCAACTTAGAGGACGATACCTGTAAGACGCCCGCGCTGTGTGCCGTAGCAATGAACAAGCTCTCCGTGTGCCGTTATCAAGACAAGTATACCTAGAACCCTGATATGAGATTGATTCTGTGTCTCCCACACCCACGTCCTCCGCTTGTTTCCGTACAGATTGATCCCCCACGTATCCTAAAGTCCGCTGACACTCGACCGCCTGCAAGTAGAGTAATAAGCGCAAAGATAGAACCTGTATATATCAGCCGCCCTAATTCTGAGTTTATTTAGTGTGTATCTATTGTCAACCGCACTCTGATAAGCATCATACTAGTACGAGCGCCCCATCTGCCTTTTAATCCCGATCCAGAGAGTATAGACGTCAGTAAAGTAAGTGAAACCTACTGTCCCGACTCTCACTGCAAATGATGGACGCTCATCCTCTAGACTGATTCGCTGCCTTTGTAAGTGTATCTATACAACAGATAATTCCTGTCCCCAGAAAATCGTAGAGTATATACAGTGTGGGTGTGGTAATGTTACTCCCTTGAATCTCCCGCAAATAACACCATGTGCCTAATTGATATTAGTCCAGATCTTTTATTGATGCCTTGTCAGTGACATACCCCGGTAAGGCGTGGTTTTCTGCATTAACACGGTTTACTTCTCCAGCTGCCGCGGGTGCCCAGACCAGCGCTCTCTACCCACCCCTATATATCTCACATGCTAACATCGAGTATGTGATGATATCTCAATTGGTATAATATAGCCAACAATCCATTCTTGATTAAGCTTCTTTGACTAACTCACTATCCTTGTCTCGCTAATATACGCCCATCTTATTTTTGTAATATTCGCAGAAAACACCGTCTCTCTCTCCTGCCGTGTGTTGTTCTCTCATACGCGTTGTCCCCTTCATTCGCCACTCTCGACTTCTATCTATCAAACATACTCTGAAACTGGTCCGCGAAGTAACCAACCCGAACAAATGTATAATTTTATTTGTCGCAGATCATTGTGTTGTGAGAGATACTCCATCCTCTTTGTGTGTTCCTTCCTGCTAAACGCCGAATGTGCAACGCCATGTATGGTTATAATATCCTATGATCCAATTGTACGCATCAGTTTATCTCTCATTAAAAACCCACCCGCCGCAAAATAATACTTCAAGTTACGCGACAGTGCTCAAGATTACGGTTGATCATGATAGATCATGACTCATGTACTTGTTCCAACTCGTCTCCTGTACAAAAACATACAAGACTCCCAAGTGTCATCTATAGTGACTCACGCCGTTTGAATCTATCTCGACCAGCTTTCCTGCGGTATGATCCACCCCCCACCCCCGTGCCGAATCGATATCTCTTCACTCTTTCTATTAGTCGTCTAGAAACTTGATTTAGGACTTATTATTTGCGCAGAATTTAGTTGGCTTTCTGTGAATATCATGTCAGAGAGAGATCACCATTTGTTCTAAAGCGCTCTGATACCTGTGCGAGATGAGATTCGTCCCTCTACACTAGACCGCGATGTAGCATGTGATACGAGAGTTCTTGTTTCCTTAACCTGTCCGCGCTCCCTTCAAATAAGTCTATTGCCTCTCCCGGTCGGCAGAACTGAGCAAGTTTCAATATCTCGCGCTCGTCCGCGTGTGTCGCAGAGAAACCATCACCACCAGGTGTCATATATACCGTGTAGTAATTCGGGTCTATCCCAGCCACCTTCGCACGCGTAAACCTCCCGCCATATTCAACGAGGTGCCCAGATCTATTACACAACACAACTCTCTATACATAGCCGCTACCATTTAGGATATTACCTCCAACCCCTACCTGTGGTTTACCGCACTACGCCCGCTCGCTCCCTATTAATCACTATATACACCAACAGGAAGAGCTTCTGATTTCCGGCAGTACCTAAGTATGGTTTTCGAGGTCCAAACTTTTTAGTGTGATGATCAGATCGATACTGAGTAGTTTAAAACGTTTGATTTCATTTGGGAACACTTATGAGGGGAAAAAATAAATTAGTGGAAAAAATCGTCTTGGGAGATTAGTAACACATGATTATTGAACCTGTGATTTTTTGGTAAATTTATAAAGGTCTTAAGGTGTGGTTTAGAAAAATGGTTTAAAGTGTCACTATAAATTCTGCTTTCTTTGGGTCGTAAATTGTAGAAACTTTGAAAAAGTATGTAAACAAATTGGTTATGATGGGCATGGAGTCGGGGTGTCGCGTTGTCCCCATGAGGGTAATAAACACCTTATACATCAAATCATTAATTTGTTACATGTGCTTAACCTTTTGGCTTAGGTAGCGTGTAACAAGTTGTTATTTTATTGTTTAGCTTTGTGCGAGGATTTGGGAATTTTTTAGCATCAGGTGAGTTCTCATAGACACCGTTTTCTTATGGTTTTATTGGGGTGAATTGATGCTATGAGTTTAAATTTTTAGTCTACTATGATAATGTGTTTTTAAATGAGGCACATGGGATTTACTGAGACTATTGTATGTTTGTGTACTCTTTGCTTATCATGATATGGATTGTTGTGCTTGAGCGTGACAGTCTCAAGGCATTGTTGTGGATTGTTAATAGTGAGCGTGATCGTCTCATTGCTGTGGATTGTTGATAGTGAGCGTGATCGTCTCATTGCTGTGGATTGTTGATAGTGAGCGTGATCGTCTCATTGTTGTGGATCGGGATATGTTTGTGATGATTGAGCGTGAACGTCTCAATGTGGGTTGATGTTATTGCATGTTAGCTTGTATGATAGTTCGTTGTATGTTCTGCCATGCTATGTTTTATTTATCACAGTGATTTCAAAGCGAGTTATTGGCGTGTCTTAAACCTATGACTCTCACCAACATTATGTTGACGTTTAAGCATCATTTTCAGGTGAGCATCATGGGAATAAGATAGAGAGAAGTGGCTAGAAAGAGACCATAGGATGTCATGGAGTTTATTGCTTTTATGTCTTGAATATTGCATTGTTTGAATTATGGATACTTGTTGCATGTCTTTCTATTGGCGAGAACTTTCGTTTCATTAATAAAGACGCCTTTTGGATTTAGATTAGTTTTATGGGTATTGTTATGACACTTTGTGTCTATACTTTGCTTATTTATTTCATGTAGAATTCTCTTTATAGACGCCATTGTGTTGTGATGATATCCATGATGTTACGCCTTGCGTTTCTGCCTTGACGGGGTGTGACACTTCAGATGATATATCTAAGTATCTTTTGGCCTCTCTAGCCATCTCACCTTTCCACGATAATCCGTATATGAAAGTTATGCAAGCATATAATGCTACTAGTAATTGATCACCTATTCCACCACAAGCTCCTATTGCTCTACAAACTGTTTTTTCTCCATCTCCAGTGTTACCACTATCACCAATGTTTGATCCTTAAAATTTCTTTCTTCCTGAAGAGATTTTACCACCTAAGAAACGAGCTTGTTCCCGATCATCCTCCTCTATTTCTTCTCTACCTCAAGTATTTGAGATTCGAGAAAGTTCTCATAAAATGAGTTTGGAACGTCATGAGGAACAAATCGAAGATATTTTGAATCACTTAGATGAGCTCTCTCTTGACCACATTGAGGAAATGGAAGGTCATGTTGACGGTCAAGTAATCATACAACAAGATTTTTACAAACTAAAAACCGAACTTTAAAAAGCTTGTGCTCAGATTGCTAGACTTTAGAGAAAGCAAATGAGACATAACGACAAGATTATTTTTGCTCGCTTTAGGATTTCTACTCTAGAACTAATCATCAAAGATATCTAGGTTCGCCACCAATCAGATATGAAGAGTCTTTTTGGATACAATCCATGAGCTCAAGAACCATAAGGGAGGACCACCAGACTACTAGACTAGATCTTTGTTATTTACAGCTTTTCTTAGAATCCAACCACTGGATGTGTGGCATAAATAACGAAACTTGTCAAATTTTGATTATGTAAATTATGTAGACTAGTTGTTTATGACTTAATATAGTGGTGATCCCATTACACCTCGCTGTTTCATGATATCGATGCCGTGGTTGTCTATCCTATATTATGTAGTGTGATAACTCATATCTTTATCTGGGATTACTATGATTCTCTTGACATCCAGTTTTCTTAAATCTTTATACCCAAGTATCATGGATATGATTAATAATCAAGATGTTGAGCATAAAAATTTTGGAATCTAAGACTTCCAGATGAGTCTATCTTTGCAGATTTAGATAACTCATTATGGATCATACTAAAACCACTGAGAAATGAACTAGTCCTCGAGAAACCTAATGAGTTAGATGCTTGTTAGAATATCCATTCCAGAATTTTCCGTTATATCCTACAATATCAAAGAATGTGTATTTCTTTGTTAGAACTTGTACTGAATAAGTATCTAAACAAAAAATAAGAATTCATACAAATGATATATCATGGCAATGACTTAATCTTATTTTGTGTAAATGTTGATAGAATGGGTCCCAAAAGGACATCAACATCGGCAGCACCAGCCATGACTCAGGTTGTCATCGGGCAACTAGTTGCTGATAGTGTTGCCGCAGCTCTGAAAGTTTTCATCGGTGGACTACCTCATAGTATTAAAGGAACAGTTACTACTTCAAAGCCTCAAAATTTAGAGGAAGCCATTACCATAACCCAGAGGTTGATGGATCATGTAACAAAGCACAATTCTGTGCAAGGAACCAATGATCACAAACAAAAGTTTGATGATAGAAGAACCTTCAACAACAACAACTACCAGAACAACCATAATAACTGCAACAATGATTACCAACAACAACAGAGTAGAAGGAAAGAAACCTTCAGGGCTTGTGCTGCCACCCTAACTAAAAATAAAGGGTATACTGGAAACCTTCCGTTGTGTAAAAGATGTACCCTACATCACACAGGACCTTGCACTGTCAGGTGTCAAACTTGCAACAAGGTGGGTCATCTAACCAGGAATTGTAGAAGCAAAGGGCCAGCCACTAGAAGCAACCTGCAACCAGTGTTAGTAACTTGTCATGCCTGTGGAGAGAAAGGGCATTACAAATATCAGTGCCCAAAAGCAAATAACAATGCCCATGGAAAAGCATACTTGATGAGGGACAAGAACGCTCACCAAGATCCGAACATAGTCACGGGTACGTTACTTCTAAACCAACATCTAGCTAGAGTATTATTTAATTCTGGAGCCGATAAAAGCTTCGTATCCATATCTCTTGCCTCTATGCTAAATATCTCACCCATTACAATAGATACCTTTTACGATATCAAAATGGCTGACGGAAACCTAGTAAGCACTAATACCGTTATACAGGGTTGCACTCTGATTTTGTTAAACCAACCTTTCGAAATTGATCTTATGCCGATTAAACTCGGTAGTTTCGACGTCGTCATTGGTATGGATTGGTTATCTAAGTATCATGCCAAAATTCTCTGTGACAAGAAAGTCGTCCACATTCCAATCGACGGTGAAACTTTGATCATCCGAGGTGATCGAAGTAAAACACGACTAAGCCTCATATCATGTATAAAAACCAAAAGGTATATATCCAGGAGATCCATCTTTCTTCTAATTTTTTAGAATGTGTATCAATTATCGTGAGCTAAATAAACTCACCATGAAGAATCATTACCCATTACCCAGGATCAATGATTTATTCGACCAACTTCAAGGTTCGAGTGTCTACTCGAAGATTGACTTAAGATCAGATTATCATCAACTGAGAGTAAGGGATGAAGATATTCCCAAGACTGCTTTCAGAATGAGATACGAACACTATGAATTGCAAGTAATGCCATTTGGTTTAACTAACGCGCCTGCTGTGTTCATGGACCTCATGAACCGTGTGTGCAAACCATACTTGGATAAATTTGTGATAGTGTTCATCGATGATATTCTCATCTACTCTCGTAGCAAAGAAGAACATGCAAATCACTTGAGAATAATCTTGGAATTACTCAAAAAGGAGAAATTATATGCCAAGTTCTCAAAATGTGATTTTTGGATCAGTATCGTGCAATTTCTTGGGCACGTAATTGATAGTCAAGGAATTCACGTTGACCCCGCCAAGATTGAAGCGGTTAAGAATTGGGCATCTCCTACCACACCTACAGAAGTACGCCAATTCTTAGGACTCGCCAGCTACTATCGGAGATTTATCAAAGATTTTTAGAAGATCGCAAAGTCTTTGACTGAATTAACCCAAAAAACAAGAAGTATATCTGGGGAGAAGACCAAGAGTCATCTTTCCAACTACTAAAGCAAAAGTTGTGTGAAGCTCCAATCTTAGCATTACCAGAAGGAAATGACGATTTTGTTGTTTACTGTGATGCATCACATCAAGGCCTGGGAGCAGTGTTAATGCAAAGAGAAAAAGTTATTGCATATGCATCCCGACAACTTAAGCCTAATGAAGAAAACTATATCACACACAACCTCGAATTAGGAGCAGTAGTGTTCGCTCTTAAAATTTGGAGACACTATCTGTATGGCACAAATTGTACTGTGTTCACTGATCATAAAAGTCTTTAGCATATTCTTGATCAGTAAGAATTGAACATGAGACAACGCCGTTAGTTAGAATTGCTTGCAGATTACGATTGTGAGATTCGCTACCATCCTGGAAAGGCAAATGTTATAGCAGATGCCTTAAGCCGGAAGGAACGAATCAAACCACTCCGAGTTAGATCATTAGTCATGACTCTTCACCCAAAATTACCATCACAAATCCTCGAAGCCCAAACTGGGGCAATCAAAAAAGAAAACATCAACGTTGAGAACTTACGAGGAATGGACAAAGCATTTGAAATACGTCCTGATGGAACCCATTGTATCAAGAATCAAAGTTGGTTACCACTCTTTGGTAATTTGGGGTACTTGATCATGCATGAATCTCATAAATCAAAGTATTCCATTCACTCAGGTTCTGACAAGATGTATCAGGATCTAAAGAAACTCTATTGGTGGCCTAACATGAAGGCAATCATCGCTGAATATGTTGGCAAATATTTAACATGCTCTAGAGTTAAAGCTGAATGTCAGAAGGCATCCGGCATACTGGTACAACCAGAGATTCCTATGTGGAAGTGGGAGAAAATAACGATGGATTTCGTCACAAAACTACCCAAAACCTCAAACGAACATGACACAATCCGGGTCATTGTTGATCGCCTTACCAAATCCGCACATTTCATCCCTACCCGAGAGACATATAGTATGGAAACCCTTACAAGGTTGTACATCAAAGAAATAGTCTCCCAACATGGCATAACAATATCTATCATCTCAGATCGTGACAGTCATTTTACATCCAGATTCTAGCAATCATTACAAAGTGCTTTGGGTACTCAATTAGACATGAGTATGGCATATAATCCCGAAACCGATAGAACCATCCAAACACTCGAAGATATGCTTTGAGCCTATGTTATAGATTTTGGAAAAGGATGGGAAAGACACTTACCATTGGTAGAATTTTTCCTACAATAACAGTTACCATGCCAGTATTAAGACAGCACCATTCGAGGCACTTTATGGTAGAAAGTGCAGATCACCTGTCTGTTGGGCCAAAGTTGGAGATGTTCAACTTACGGGACCAGAAATAATCCATGAAACCACTGAGAAAATAGTTCAAATCCGACAATGCTTGCAAGCTGCAAGAGACCAGCAGAGAAGTTATGCCAATATAAGACGGAAGCCTTTAGAATTTCAAGTTGGAGATCGTGTTATGTTGAAAGTATCACCTCGAAAAGGTGTCATTCGTTTTGGAAAGCGAGGAAAGCTTAACCCTTGGTACATTGGACCATTCAAAATTCTTGAACGGATTGGCCCAGTGGCATACAAACTAGAGCTTCTTGAAGAGCTCAGTAATTCAAGTACATATAAACTTGAGCTTCCTGAAGAGCTCAGCAATGTCCACAGTACTTTCCATGTTTCTAATCTAAAGAAATGCTTATCTGACGAATCCCTTATCATTCCAATAAAAGAACTTCGGCTCGATGACAAACTCAACTATTGTGGAAGAACCATGGAGAGTCATGGATCGAGAAGTCAAAGCAACTGAAACAAAGTCCTTTCCTATAGTCCAAAGTAAAGCATGGAACTCTAAAAGAGGACCAAAATTTACATGGGAACGTGAAGATCAAACTCTTGCCAAGTATCCACATCTGTTTTCCAACATCACTCCGGCATCCAACTAAATCTCGGGACAAGATTTCTTTTAAAGAAGGGAGACTATAACAACGCCCGTAATTTCATCATGTATTATCCATCTATTAAATTAGAGTGCAACTGAATACCATCTATTATAATATACCACTTTTACAGGGATTTATTTGCTTTATCTCATTATGCAACGTGACTTGTATCTCCTAAATAAACGAGCTCACTGCAACCTACCATGCATCTATATATATTTTTTATATCATGTAAACATCCTAATATGTCAAGTCTATATCTTAATATCATTTTACCAAGTACATTATCCATTTAACATACCATTTACAACGTTATTCCAAAATAGACTTTATATCCGTTAACATTTATATCAAAACCCTAATTATATGCAATGTATACATATAAAATAAATGTGCAATCCTTCAAGCATGTGTACAAGTGTATAATGCATAACATTTGAATATCTTTTCCCTCCTAAATCAAGTTACAACTTTCTAAAGCCCAATGTACAAGTCAATAATGCAAGAAAACTAAACTATGTCATTTTACCTCCTAAATCACTTTAGTTTCTTACTACCACTTTAGCACAAGGTACAAACACTTAATGCATGACTCCTAAACCCTAAACCCTAAACCTAAACCCTAAGTCATCCTAAAACCCTAATCTAAAACCCTAAACCCTAAACGAAACCCTAAAACCCTAATTTCATTTTAAATCCTAAACTTTAATTCTAAACCCTAAACCTTAATCCTAAAACTTAATCCTAACACTAACCTTAATCCTAAACCCTAAACTATCCTTAATCCTAACCCTAATCCACGTCTTAAGTTCAAAACCCCAAGCCAAAACAAAAACGAAACCCGACACCCATTTTTCTTTCATTTTGACCCATTTACACCTAAGCTAGCACCCTAACACCTCAAGCACCTTTATGACATCACTACCACGTCACCAAGCAGCCTAGCAAGCACCTTCATCACAACCTTGGTCACCAAGTTTTGTTTTGTCACCTTCTTGTCCCTTCTTGTATGTCGCCGCTACATCACCACCCCACACCTCATCATAGCTAGTTCTAACTCTTCCTAATCACCCTATACTCTTCCCTAGTCATCACTCTATAGCCCTTGATCCCTACTCTAAGTATTCTTAGGCACCAAGGGGTTTTTGAACCCTATAAAAGCCGAATCCAAGCAACCCTTTCAAATCACACCTCAAAACTTCAATACACACTCAAATGGAGTTCTAACAAGATCAAAGAAGATCAAGGAGGATCAAGAGAAGCCCCAAGATCAGAATTGAAGCCAAGAACCAAGAGAAAGAAGCCATTGAAGTCATTTCTAGGCGTACGAACTCAAACAACCCATTTCAACCCATTTTAGCTCAAGTAAGCTCAAAATATTGTTCAGTAAGCTCATAATCTGTTTTATAATGTTCATAAGGCTAATAAGATCCTATATGAACTCTTGTTAAAGCCTTAAATCCTCAAACCCATGCGTTTTTGGTTAAAACCCTAAAAATGACCCGTTTTGATTTTCTAGCTAACAAATCCTTTTTCTAAACTTTTGTTACGTTAGAACATCTTATTTTAGCTTATTCTAATAAGCTATAACCTGCAAATATCATTTGGAACCCTAAAATAAGCTTGCATGGCTTTTTGGACTTGATTTGTAAATCATTTCCATGCAAGGGGTATATATCGTAACTTTCTGAAATTTATAACTAGAGGGGCTGAAAATGTCATTATTCCAAAGTTATAACTATAAGGACCTATCTTGCCAAGTTTCAAAGTTAAAGGTTTTAATATTTATATACTTTATTATATAAAAGACTAAACTTGTAAAAGTTTAATAAATCAGGGTATATATTGCCATTTTTGCAAACTTAAAAATATAAAATATAATATTTTTATATACATTATAAAATATATATTAATATTATAAGACTCGATTTTATTAAAACTTGATACATTTATCGCTATTAATCATCGATCGACGCATTACAAATCAATTACATTATATAATTAACGTAACTTATCATCGACTACTAGCTTTTAAGAGAACTAAAATCTTGCCTCCGTATCACATTTACTAGGAATTTCATGTGAGGGGTTATCCTTTGTATATTTGTTTTGACGAGTTTGCTGGGTTACATTTAAGTGCCCTGACTCCTCAAACGATACTACAGTGAATTGAGATTGTTTTGAAAAAAGAGAGTGGTGAGACCTCTAGATTATGATAGCCCGAACAGTGATACAATATTTCCATAAATTAATAAATCAAAGTAATACGTTAAACTTAATAAAGTTTTGAAACATAAACCATATCACTAAGACTACCATAATTAACCATAACAATGAGGTTGCGTGACGAGGCCGTTACTTTCACTTGATATACTTTTGCCATCAATGAGATTTCCTGTTAATGAGTTCATACCTCGCATTTTAAAATCTTCTAATTGTTTTTCCATAAACCCATGAGGGAGATCATAGCCCTATAAACCATGAATACGAGAGTTTTTTCCAACTGTTATGCTATCCTGATATATTATTCCAACGTCCTACATTTGCCATTAAAGACCCCGCATAATCATTAACAGTTAATTACTTTTCGGAGTAAGCGCGAATGCTGTGAATAGATCTATTTGGGACTGAACTCCCCCGTTGGTGTACCTATACTTTCTGGTAACCAAACACACTTCATTTGAATCACTATACGGGTGTTTGCAACAGGCACCGTTGGGAGCAACTACTTGTGATTATTGATTTTCTCAAGGCTTCGGTGTCATGAGCTTAGGGCAATAATACTGTTTTCTATAATAATTGTACTCATTGCAATTATTACACTTATGGGTGTATAACAACGTAACCCACTGTTTATGATGACTTGTATTCAAACTATTTACTATAAACCTATGAATTTCACTCAACCATTGTGTTGATCTTTTTAAACATGTTATCTCAGTAATTGAGCAGCTCATGGCCACATAGTGGCATGGACTTGAAAGATGGTCTAAACTGTTATCATTCCAAACTTTATGTTTCTAGATTTTGGACCACTCTCTTGTTAAAAAACTCTGATTAATAAATGATGATAACTTAAATTTGTCTCAAAACGGTCTTTTGGCTTTAACATTCGTTATTCTAGGATTATACTGTATGTACTATGAAATAATACCCCAGATTAGCTTCTACTGCAATATTTGTCAAAATGGGGGTGTTATAAATTGGTTGGGATGTGGAATGGAAGACACATTTCCCATGACATGTAACTTTGATGTGGGAAGTTGTTCCAAGTTACGGGAAAGCCACGAGGTTGATTTTGTCGACTAACGTTTCTTTTTTGTTGCGGTGTTTTAGGATGATAATAATTATTTGTGACTCTTCTAGCGGTGGAGTTTTTGATCTAAAATTAGGGTACGAAAATCCAACTCCGGGTTTTGACAATGGCTTATAAAATTGTTTAACTTCATTATCACTGGCAACGGGAACTTTGACATTGTTTACTCTTATGTGTTTTGGTCTAGGACCCAAAATAGATTTTTGAAAAGAAATACTTTTCTCAAATCTAGGCATAACCACTGGTGGCGGTCCCATATTTGCTTTGGGGGTCGCCTGCACACTAAGGGGGCCGCCCATATTTATGGGACCTCCATCAGAGAACACCTTTTTTTGAGCTTTCACAAATTTTATTTCCTTAGTTTCACTAGATGATGCTTCAAATGAATTAAACCCTAAACCTAACTTTTCATCGGACGATTTTTAATTATTTAACATTCTATTTAAGCAATGTGTGCTCTTTTCAAACTTGGTTAGTTTAAGAGCTTCCTCTTTAAGCTTTTCATTTTCAACTTTAAGCATATGACATTTTACACACTCTAGATCAACTCCCTTGTTTTTCTCGAGTGTAGGCACTTTTTCTTTTAGAATACTAAGTTCTTTTTCTAAACTATTTCTTGTGGCTTTTAATCTTTTGTTTTTAGTGATTATCTTTACGCTCATTTTGCACAGTTTATCATATTTACTATCTACTATTAAATCATCTATTGACGAGTTTTCATCACTAAAGTAAGAGGATTCAGAACATACCTCACTTAATGCTTGAGCTATGAGACACATTTTGTTTTTGACCTTCTCATCATCTTCTTCACCACTATCACTCCAAGAACCTTTTACAAAAGCTCTTTGGTTCTTGTCTTTTGGTGGTTTTGGACATTCTCCAATAAGATGATTCGGGTCGCCGCATCTAAAGCAATTTTCCTATCACTTTTTACCAGTTCTTGTCAACACGACTTCTTGGAATGTCTTTTTATATCGTTTCGAGGATGTCTCACGAATTAACCTCTTCCTTTTTGAAGAACTTCTGAAGTCTCTTACCCCGCCCCAAATTGGCCCCCCCGTTTTTTTTAAACCTATTCGTCTTCACTTTCGAAAGTCGAACACTCTTCATCACTGGATTCTTTCTTAGCCTTTAAAGCAAGAGATTTCCTTTCAACTTTTGCTGTGACTATTTCAGAATCTTTCTTGATGATCATTTCGTGAACTTTGAGGTTCCCGATAAGTTCATCAAGAGATAGTGACGTTAAGTCTTTTGACTCTTCAATCGCCGTGACCTTTGCTCTTCATTTAGGATGTAGAGCCCTAAGAAACTTCCTAACATAATTCTTGCTAGAATAGCCTTCATCAAGAGCTTTTAGAGTAGTAATAATAGTATTAAATCTAGCAAAAGCACTATCTATAGATTCGTCTTCGGAAATGACGAATTGTTCATATTGTTGAACCAAAAGGTCGATCTTATTATCTTTAACTTTGATTAATTACCTTGAGGGTGGATTAATAATTTTTTTTTTCAAATTATCTTATGCCTGTACACATGGAAAAATCTTTTCAACTCTTTTCTAGGCAAAGCATTATAAATAACCATTTTAGCTTCATTATTTTTTGCAAGTCTCTTTTTGAGATCATTGGTTTGTTTTTCAAAATGCATAACCTCATCTAATTTGGTTTCCGATTTTGTTCAATAGGTTAAAAATCACCGTTGGTAATAACATGCCAAAGATCTAGATCTTTTGATTTAACATATGCTCGAATATATTTTCCAATAAATAAAACTACCACTTTCAAAAAATGGTGGTCTTTGCATGAATTGCCCTTCTTTAAATTTTATTAATCATAAGTTGAGTACAAGGTTTAAAAAGAAATTGCATTAAAGTAAATGACAAATAAGCTAGACTATACTACTCCTAAGCTAGCCCTAAACTAGATATCCTCCTATGTGATTCTCATCTCCTATTTATAGTGATAAGAAGATGGTTCTAGATCATGAGACGCTCCCCAATCTTGTAATCCTGGCCCTTAATCTTTAACAAACTCAAATCCATCCCTTAGATCACGTACACGTTAAATAAACCAATCATATGCCTTAGGATCGCCAACGTGGACATAGGAGTGTCAGACGTGTCAGGTGTCAGCTTCTAGAAGCTCTTGAGGCGCGGGGTGAGTGGGGAATTAATTTTATAGTGTGTTGCTCTGTGTGAAAATGGTGGAGGGAAAAATGTAAGAGATAAATAGTAATTTCCCCTTTTTGACTCGTTTAGTTATAGCATTGACCATTCATTTGAGGTTTGACTTGGATTGGGTCAAGTTATAAAGGTTTGGGCCTTTGTTATATTTCTTGGGCCAGGATTTAGGATTTATGGATTAAAGGTTTTAAGGCTTAAAGGGTTTATAGATACAATGTTAATGGGCTGACCCGACCCATTAAAATGGGTGCGGGTTGGCCCATTAAGGATGTATACGCCTTCGGCTTCGTTTTCTCACGCTCTTTCCATTCCCGTGCTCGGTTTTGTCCGTTTTGCCTTGTTTTTGTCCTTTTGTTAAATATCCGATACATGCAAGACACAATTCACAATACAAACAAATACAATGCATTTTTCATGTATTATTGGTCATTATTGATCTTTTTAGCTCGTTTTATTAGGTAAAAGGTGTGTGTATTTAAGCACATACCAGTAACTGGGGCAGTCCCGGCGGTCCCAAATATATCTGGGGGCCGCCCAGTAGACTACGCTCCTGTTTTTGTCTTTTTGTGGGAAAAGTTGTATCTGTTATGGAACCTTTCATTTTAGGGGGAAAAATTGAATTTCAAATTTAAGTTTTTAATAAAACTTTTCTTTTAATTAAAAAATATTTTGTATAATTATTTTTGTAAAATACTTTTGTAAAAATGTGATGGATAAGAGAAAAGTATTTTCTTGATCACTAATCATGCTTAATGATTTGTTTGTTCACACCTTAAGTGATTACTAATCTTAGAAATAGAATTTTACGATTAATAATTTGTAAACGTTTATTTTTATCGTAAACGTTTTTACATTTTGTTATTATCAAAACATTGAGAGGTCGAAAACTATAAATAACGTTTTTAGACATTATTTGTATTAACAAGAAACGTGGATTATTAATTTGGGACGGATGAAGTGGTAAGTTTTTAAGTACGAGGTTAGAAGAAAATAAAAGGGCGAAAATTACCGCATTGGACATATTTAAGAGCATCTTATACGCAGAAGACTAACTTTTTTTAAGTTTCCTAAATGGACAAGATATCGCCCAAATTGTTGAGAGGGATGACAATTTTCGAGCAATATGCACATGTCACTCAAACAACATGCTTCAAACCACACTACAATTAAATGATAAAAGACCATGGGCCCACTTGTCATATATCGCCCGAAATGTTGGGTGATATATGATTTTATTAATAAAAAAAGTTAGTGGCATAGAATATTGTGCCGATTTAATTTAAATTTTGAAGTTGAAAGTTTTTTTTAAGGTTTATATTTATGGGTTAGGGTTTATATTTAGTGATTAGGGTTTTGTTATTTAAAAAAAATAAAAGTGAATACGTGCACTGTTTGTGAACGTTTAGTGCCTGTATATGTTTTATATAATTTTTTTTACGTGATTTGTGTTCTCTTTGATAAGCGCTACGCAAAGAACAAAAAATGGTTGGAAATAAAGTTAATATGAATACGATAAGATGTTTCAAAGTGTGTCACTCGTGCGTTTTTTGTTATTTTCGTTTTTTGTGTTTTTTTGTTTGCTAAATTTATATAAATTCAATTTTTTTAATTTGAAAACTTCTAATTAAAAATATAAAACTAACATTATCAATTCGAATCATTACAACATAAGAAACATCACATGTACAAAAGTACATGACCAACCTTATTTAGACGATTTGAAAACATAAAAACAACAACAAACAACGGTATACATGGTTAGCAAACTAGTGTTAAGCAATAAAGCTTTTACATTTATATAAAACATATACAGGCACTAAAACATTTACAAACAGTGCACGTATTCACTTTCAATTTTTTTTAAATAACAGAACCATAATCACTAAATAAAAACCCTAACCCATAAATATAAACCTTAAAAAAAACTTTCAACATCAAAATTTAAATTAAATCGGCACAATATTCTATGCCACTAAGTATTTTTTATTAATAAAATCATATATCGCCCAACATTTAGGTCGATATATGACAAGTGGGCCCATGGTCTTTTATCACTTAATTGTAGTGTGGTTCGAGGCATGTTGTTTGGGTGACACATGCATATCGCCCGAAAATAGTCATTCCTCTCAACAATTCGGGCGATATCTTGTCCATTTAGGAAAATTGAAAAAAGTTAGTCTTCCGCGTATAACATGACCTCAAATATGTCCATTGCGGTAATTTTCGCAAATAAAAGGTGTAAAAAAGACTTGAGATCCTCAAACAAATAAAGTTTTGAGTCTAATGTCAAAAAGCACTCGTATAGTTAACTCCTTTTTTCTTACTCACTGATTTGAGTTGTGTTTCACATTGCTTGCTTTAATGTGTGATACGAGGGTTAGGTGA